>PVKS010004223.1:0-35092 GCA_004027875.1 Aplodontia rufa | reverse complement strand
ACACCACTCTAGGAGCTAAGGATACAACACGACAGTGGGGTGAGAGGGCACTGTGGGAAGAGTCCCTGCCCTCATGAAATTTAATAATGTAATGTATGAGTTAATTCACCAGTAAGCTATTTAAGATGGGAGAAGTGTCATGGAGAACTATAAAACAAAGACAGGTAAGGTGTCTGGGAGGAGGGGGTTGTATGAAAAGCAAATTACTGTGTTTCCCATTGAACGCCTCAACATCAACCTTTGTTATTTTTATTTCCCTTCATCTAAGGAATTCATGCTTTGCTTCTTCAGCATCTCTTCCAATGGCAAATCTTTTAGAACACATAATTCTCAAGCCATTTTTTAACCTCAGCCTTTATTTCTGATGCCCAACATCAATTGGACCATAAATCTGTCATGTACTACTACTAGTTCAGGTCTCTCCAAGTTATAACCCATGTGGTCCAGCCAAGATACAGAGATTCCCAAAAATGCTTTCATCACATCCCAGCTGGAAATCTTTTAATTCATTATTTTCTAGCCAGCACCTCCAAGAGTACTTGCAGTACAGGAATAACTAGGTCACAATTGTGTTCTCAAGATCCTGAATCCTTAATTACAATTCTCCCATGATAAAAGAATCTGTGCACAAATTCATGTGAACCAAGGTTTTTCCTTTCTCAGGCCAAATAACATTTTCTCTTGTGTAACTTGAGTCCAAAACTTGGTTCTCAAAACAAAAAAGTATTTTAGGTTTATGAACCACTGATTAAGTCCAAGGGGGGCATTCAAACATCTACCACCACTCTTTCTTCACCCACTTAAATTATACTCTTTTTCCTCCAATTTTATCCATCATAACATACTCTGGCACTCTTACAATAAGTATATAATCAGGAAACAGACAAACTGGCCTCTTAAGTAAAGAAGGCCTGCTCTTTCTTGAATTAAGAATGCTCGCTACCCCTGCAGTCAACAGCCTGTGATTAGTCTGCAGGGTCATTTTTTCGTTCATATATCATATGTTGGTGGGTAATGCATGAACATAAGTTAGAAGTGATCTGGCTAAAACAGAATGAACATCCTATTTATATCCCCTTCCCATGTAGCCTCAGGTGCATACTTCATTAAGATTAGACTATTTATGGGGATGGAGCGGTGGTTCAGTGGTTATGGCACTTGCCTGGCATATATGAGGACGTGGGTTTGAACCCCAGCACCACATAAACAATGAAGTGCTGGAGCAACAAAGACCAGATGGAAAACTAAATGAAAAGATTAGTCTATTTATAACATTCCTTTTATTGCAAAAGCAGTCTTCAGGTTGCACTAAGTCACTAACTTACGTGGTTTAAGAATACAAAAGAAAATTAAGCTTTTCTTATGCACTTGTTACTAAAGTAGTACATCTGTACCCCAACAAACAAATAACCCTGGTACACAGCGCCTACAAGAGGAACATGAAGATTAGAATATGTATTTTTGCCCAGGGAATGTGAGTAAGGATTCAAAGGTGATTCTTTTGGTTCAAATATCTGAAAAAAAATTGAAATTAAACCTTATGGTTGGAAAATAGCTCAAATTCATTTTTAGCTCACTCATTAAAATGGAGAAATAGGGAAGAAAATTCCAATTCCAAAGTAAGACACACAGGGCATTTTACATCCCTACGGTTGTTCAAAAAGCTGGTTCTGAGATAGTGACTGAACAGTTATGGATGATACTTTTGTTGGTACTCATGTTATTTTTTCAGGCTGTGTAGCAACACTGTGAGCTGGATCCACTTGAAGTGTCTGTGGTTTGAGTTAACCTTTGCTAATGTTCCATTCCTTGATATGAGCTCTCCAAAGTGCATCCTATGATTTAGTTTTTAAGTGAAAAGTGTCAGCTAGAGAAATGCATCCCCAGCATTGAGTGATCCTGTACCTGAGTGCTTCCACAGCCTCAAAAGGAGGGCAGGCAGGGCTGACGCAACGTGAGGAACAGAGGTTTCAGGAGAAGCAGGGACCCTTACTGTGTCATGCTAAGTATCTGAAAGTAGCAATCAGGGCAGAGAATAGGAGTTATTCTTTACATGCTTGGAACTGATAATTTCTTACAAAAGCCCATTCATAAAAATACCATGTCAACTGAATTTAAGAATAATTCCATTTATGAAGCAAGATCGTAATATGATTACTGTGTTAGGCCTGCTGCTTGATTCTAATAATGACCGTTGATTTTTCTTTTATTTTGCAGTTTCAATTATACGCAGTTGAATGTGTATTTCTACAAGCAAACAGGGCAGAGTTAACATGCTCATTTTTAATACTCTAGAAAGTCTCAACTCCCCAGAAGCTAGCTCTTTGAAATATGTGGATATCTGGAATGGTTTGGGACTCTGAAGAACAAAAAGGAGAATACTTCTGGCAAACTTTTAACTTAGATGTGGAGTTCTTTCATTAATCTGTAAATCTTATCTCAGTCCACACTGATCTGAGAAACAAAACTCTATATGTCCCTCCCTTCACAACCAATTAAGGGGAAAACTATCAGGCTTCAAACCAGGCTCTTTCAGGCTATAAAATGCTCTTAATCAACGAATACCTCTTACACAGTTAATGAAACCCATGCATACTTTGATTCAATTCATCTAGATTGTCCTCAGTGTTGTGGGATGAATGTGTTTTTTAGCAACCATTAGGATTAAAGGACTTGTCATTAGTATTGACTTCATAATTTTAAAAAAAAAGAGCCCATTAAAAGAATAACATATTTATTCTAAAATCAGATAACTGCATAAAGACAAATATTATTCTAAGATGGAACAAATTATTGAATGATAACAAGAGGGAAAAAGCCCAAATAATGAGTGGTTAAGAGTAAATTTGTGATGGATAAAGGAACAAGTTCTTCCTTGATTCTAAGACAGGAAATGGCCTGCCTTGTAACTCCTTTGAAATACTTTGGATGAGAACACTTGCTATGAGAGCATAACTCATGTTAATACTTTACACTTCTTTAGTCTCTGAAATATGTCTAATAATGTATAATTCGAGTGTAAAGAACAAACAAGAGGCAGTAACAGCTACAGAATTCACATTTTGAAATTGAAGAGGTAGATCCTGACCATTTTGTTTCTTCCTCCTCTTCCTTCTCCTTCCCTTTCCTCCTCCTCCTCCTTCTTTCGCAGTTACAGAAGTTAAAATTACAAGCAAAAACTTGAGTTTTCCACCCTCCTAGTTATTCCTCAATCCAACATCTTATCTTCATTTCCTTTCTCTTCCTTGTCCAATTTTTCCAGTTGCTCCTCAGCCAACAGATCCTCATACCTACCCACATGGTGACACAATCAGAGAACATGGCCACTGTACATGCAGTATAGCTAAAAAATAACATGTAGTCTTTAGGACTATTCATTCCTCACAATATGACAAACATGACATTTGTATCCCTTGGGGCAACTGAAAAACTTCTGTTAAAAGTGTGCCATTTCCAAACACTATGAAACACATAATGTAACACCTGCCCTTTAGAAACCAATCAGGGCTGGAGCGGTGGCTCAGCAGTTACGGCGCTTGCCTGGCATGCGCAAGTACGTGAGTTCAAACCCCAGCACCATGTACACAAAGAAGTCTCAGAGCAACAGAGGCCATGTGAAAAAACTAAATAAAAAGTGATTCTCTCTGTCTCTCTCACTGTCCCCTCTTTCTTAAAAAAAAAAAAAAAAAAGAAAAAGAAAAAGAAACCAGTCAATCAATCTCCTTCTACACTCACTCTCCTGGGAAACTCATATTCTTTCCTCCCTGTCATCAGTTTTCAGGCTCTCTGAGATGCTTAAGTCCAGTGTTTACACTGTCCCAAGTGCACTCCATAAAGTGGTTTCTCCATGAGGCTTAGCAAGACAATGCTCAGTCTACGGATGGCAGAGACTCCCATGGTCAGGAGACCAGGTCTTTTTGAGCAATCACAGTAAGGCATGGGAAAAAGGAAACAAGATCTACGTTAGGCCATTCCAGTGTTGCTAGACTATGCCAAAAGCCACAGACCCAAATTTGAATTTCCTCCGAAAGCCAGATCTCCCTGTGACCAAATGTTTCTCAGGGGAAGAAAATTGATAGCATATTAATCCGTGTCACTTCAGGCTACCCAAAGCAATCCATTTTAATTCCTTTCATTCTTATCCCCCTATGTTCAGCCACAGATTAGCTATCTTTACTATTCTGTCTTATAAACTAAATCCAATTACAATCTCATCATCGAGTATAGTAAGTCAGAGGGGAAAGACCCACAGTGACTGGGTCTGCATGCCCTTGGGCAGTGGCACAGATGAGAACTAAATGCCAACTCTGGCATGACTTGGGCCTGCTGTCATTTTGTAACTGGACAGCTTGAGCTCAGATTCTGGCGGATCACTCATTCCACTCTGAACTCAGTTCTGGTACCAAAAGTGATATGAGGGGTGTGCACCAGATAACTCTTTTATTCAGCCAATACATAGTGAGCACCTACTCTGTGTCAGACATTTTCTAGCCATTGTGACAAGATGGTCCAAAAATCCTTATTCTCATGGAACTCATACTCTTAAAAGAGACAACTCTCTTACCCTAAATTCCCAGTTGATTTTTTTCCCTTAGAGAGTGAGAGGGAGAATTAATTTTTATTTTTTCATCTTTTTTTTTGGTTTGTTTTTCCTCCATTTAGTTGTGTATGTAGAGCTGGGGATGGAACCTATGTCCCCATGCATACCAGGCAGGTGCTCTACTGCTAGCCACCTCTCCTGACCCCCAGTTGATTTCATAAGAAAGAAACTTCAAATCTTGTTATATGTGTATTAAGCTGGTTATGAAAGAAAACTAATTCTCAACTGTTCCATGAATGGTCACCCCAATACCCTGGCCTAGTTTTATCTTACAGAAATGACACCAGCACCATGTCCTGGGCAGAGCCACATGGCCGCAGGAAATTGTCCATATGCTGCAGTCCTCCATGCCCGTGTGGTTCTCCACTGCTTTGGGACCCCATTCTCTTCCTACTTTATTCATAGCTCAGTCTCAGCAAGCTCCCATTTCCCTCACTACATTCATCACAGCCTGCACAAAAGTGTCTTTACCATACCACATCCACTTACAATTAAAGACAAGCTCTCCCCAACAATCCAAAAGATTTGCCTAATTACCTAAAATTGAGAATTTAAAAAAAGACCAAAAATCTGAGAGACACTGAACACAAAGAGCCAAGTGCCAGGAGCCATCTAACCAGAAGTCAAGGAAGTGTGTGAATGCGAGGCAAGAACAAAGATAGGGCTGCAATAAAAGGACAGTTAACAACAGCTAAAAGTAATGCCAGAGACACTGGTGAGTTCTGAAAGCAAGGCAACTAACTGGTCCCTGATGTGCACACCATTGTCTGGGAGCAGATTCGGGAAATACAAATCTTGTTCCTGGAGACCTGCCTGAGCAGAGTCCCAGAGGTTCCCTCCAACCTCAGTTTCCTTGGCTATACTATACGAGTTGCTCCAAGGACTGACTGCGGATGGGCATGTTTATAAGCATAAATGGGAAGATCACATAAATTTGGCTTCTCTGAAGTATTAACATTTCACAGAATTCAGTTGGCTATGTTTGACACTGTTCCTGGGTTTTAGAAGGTCATTGGGAAAACTATCCACTGAAAGTATGGACATAGATCCATCATTTCTTAGTTGAGTTACACAAAAATGAAGAAATAAACTATGCCTAAAAAACTGTTCATTGATTCATATACCTAGTCAACAAACGCTTACCTCAAGAGCTATTGGCTGCTAGACTGTAGGCACAAAATGGAGAACAAGACAGCCTTGATTCCTTTCTCCTGGAGTAGAAAAGTATTAATAAACTAGCAAACTCCATGTGTGGTTCTTATAGAAAGCCACATACCATGCAGCCTGATTTCACCTATTATGCATGGTGAGCCTCCAACAATATTTGTAGCTTAATTTTTAATATCTTTTAGACACT
Organism: Aplodontia rufa; assembly: GCA_004027875.1. Taxonomy (NCBI): domain Eukaryota; kingdom Metazoa; phylum Chordata; class Mammalia; order Rodentia; family Aplodontiidae; genus Aplodontia; species Aplodontia rufa. The sequence continues at coordinate 29,135 of PVKS010004223.1, read as the reverse complement.
GTAAAAATTCATCTTGTTAAAGCCTACAAAAACCATATGTGATATTATAAAAAAAAATTAGATGACCAAACAGTATTATGTTGCTAGGTGGTTGTTGTTATTGTTCACATAAACCATTACAAATGTGTCTAGTGACTGAGGTGGTGGTCATGGCTTGTCCAAACAGCTAATGATTTATTGAGGCCAGATCCTCTATTATGACATCCAAAGTCATTCCCTGGGGACGAGTCTGCAGGCATCCACTCAAAAGCATGCATTATCTCAAAACACTTGAAACTAACAAATCATTTTCTTGGTGTGCTTGTTTTATGCATTTTTAGGGCACCTGAATTCCATTTAAATAACACTCATAGGGGAAAGTCAGATGTTGGCACTCCTACAGGGTTCGAGGAAAAGCAATGTAAATAACATGAGACTCAAGATCCCTCGGACTTTGAAGGGCATTGGAAACATATAAGAACTCCGACTCTAACGGAGCCATCAGTCTTCTGATGTGCTGTAGAAAGACTGTCAGGAATCTTCTTCCCCAATGAGGAGTCACAGTGCACTGCATGTGTCCTAATGTGCTGCCTGCAGTGCCTCCCACAGGGGACCTCTGCTCACTGCTCCCCACCGGAACACAATGCCAGAAGGTGGGGACAGTTGCATTTCATCTACCTCGGCATATCCCAGTCATTGTCACTGTGCCTGCAAAATAAATGATATGAGCATCTCTTTCTTAGTGGAACAACTTCTTTTCAGCTTAGTATCAAAACTTTTTAAGGACAAATTTAACAAAACTGAACAATAATGAAGGTGGTTTGAAATTTTGGGGTTTACCCCAATTTTTTGGTTTTCCCAACTTTAGTCTTCTGGGACCAGTGCTTTTATTACTTTGCAATAAAAGAATAATGGCACATAGTTCCTCACTCCCTTCTCACCTGACAAGGCCACATCTGTAGACTCAAGTTCTCACATGAACCCCAATACTGACTATATATTTAATATAGGTGTTCAGTTTATTTTACTGATGGATAAGTGTCTATTGCTTTCCGATTAGTTTTAAAAGTTTCATTTGCTAAAACAGCACATTTCTAATGTACCTCTTATATTTCACTGCTGGCTCTTTGTGAAGAGACAAGTTCACCTCTGTATCTGAATATGCGTCAGTAAAAGTAAACTAAACTTTTTACTAACTGTTATGGTTTGAATGTGAGGTGTCCCCCACAAGTTCACACATGACAATGTGAAGACTGAGGTGAAATGATTGTGTTATAAACCTTAACTCAACCAGTGAGTTAATCCTATGATAGGGATTTAGGTTGGTAGACAGGGGGTTGCTGGGGGGCATACCTTTGGGATATGTATTCTATATCTGGAGTGGAGTCTCTGCTCCCTAGAGCCATGCCTACCACCATGATATTCTGCCTCACCTCAATCCTTGAGGAATGGATAGCTATCTGTGGAGTAAGACTTCTGAAACCATGAGTACTCAAATATACTTTCCTCCTTAAAACTGTTCTTATCGGATCTTTGGGTCACAGCAACCAAAAAGCTGACTAAAACACTAACCTTCAGTGAGTTGCTGAGAAAACATGATTCTCGGGGCCGCAGTCATCATTACATTTTATGGAAAAGGTTTTTAGTCACCCCTTTGCTTTCTCCTCCCTATATTTGCCCCATTGTGGTTTTAGCCTTTATTGTGATTGCAACAGCAGGGCGTGTATTAAAGAGAAGCACATGGGTTGATACAGCCAACAAGGAATTTTGTCTCATCTGAATAGAGGATCCAAAAAAATATGCTGTGCAAATAAAAAATTTCTAAATAAAAAAATGATTGCAATAGGGGTCTAAGTTTAGTTCTAACTTCAGTGACGTATGAAAATTTCATGATATCATTTATAAAACAACAGTTTACTTCTTTTTTCTTTTTCCCCCCTGGTACTGAACCCAGGGGCACTTTACCACAGAGTCACAACACCAGCCTTTTTTATTTTGAGACAGAGTCTCACTAAGTTGCTCAGGCTAGCCTTGGATTTACAATCCTCCTACCTCGGTGCCCTGAGTGGCTGGAATGACAGGCATGCGCCACCACATCAAACTGACACACCAAGTTTCAACCAAGATTACCCTCACTTTGAATAACAATAGTTACATGTAGCATTTATTTAAACACGTGCTATGTGCCAAACCCTGGGCTACGTACATTTAATCATCCCAATCATCTCAGTAGAAAAGTACTCTTATCATTCCCTCTGTACAAATTAGGAAACTGAGATTGAGACACTGTGCGCTCTGCACTTGCCTGAGGACCCACTGCCTCAAGCGGCAGGACTCATCCGCAGAGTCTGAGTTCTTAACCAGTTTTCTAGGATTGGTCAGGCAATTTTAAAAAATGCTCCCATATAAGCACTTTAAATGAAAACACTGAAATGACTCGCATAATATTGACAAGTTGGAATGAGGATTCCTTTGGGATAAAATTTAGTTCTGGAAATAATTTCTCTATCATTTGCTCTCATTCATAAAAAGTGAAGACTAATATTACCAAGGGGTCATGAGAACAGAAGAGCCCTAAGCTCACCGGAGCTGGCTGAGCAGAGGGCTGCGATGACTTCTCAGAATTGTGACCCTGGTTTAGGTTGCAGGATAGCTCATTCCGCTTGGCAATGTGAAAAAACACTGGAAAAAGAAAGGAGGCCTAAATAAGGTCTGAAGAGATAAAGCCCTATCCCACTCCAAATTATGCTATCTGAAAAAAATTAAAGAATTTTCTATGGTGTTCAACGGTTGTTTTCCTTAAAGAGGACGGTTCAAATTCTATGACGTACTATTCTCCAAAGCCAGCTTTATATCGCTGAGACACTCTGGATGCCTCTGCTCTTATTTTTCCCATATTACAAGAAAATTCCAAAGTAATCACTTTTCCAATGAAGTTGAGATATTATTGTACAAAGAATGAATCTGAATTTACTTTTGCAGGACTATGGCTCTGTCTTGGTCTTCTACAGGTCATCTGCTTTAGTTTGAAGATACATCACTGGAATCTCTAACAGGATATGAGCATTTCCACTGGGACTTTAGGAAAAGAAGTGACTGCTTAAGAGCTAATGCATGCATATAAAACCACTTTCACTTTGGGCACTTTTGTCCCCAACCTGTAAGCCTTCCATTTTAGCCTGGTTGAGTCCCACAACGGTGAAGATCAACAATACCTCCTATGAGAAGGCAGGCAAGAGCTCTCTAGGGACAGGCATAGAAATGGGCCTATTTTATGAATTGAACCATAAGAACATTATTTTCTAAGGAATATCCCAATCTATTATTTAACTTACAAAGCTCTTCCAAAACAGAGAAAATGGATTATTGTTGAGGAAATATGATAGGAGAGTTGGAGAACATTTCTTTTCTTGTACTTCATAGAATTCACTTCCCACACATTTCAATTAGAAATACCCATATTTATATTTACATATGAGATACAGATGGATTTGTAACTACTGTTGTACAAAGTACCTTTTCTTAAAATATTACATTAAATAAGCTTATTTAACATTTATTTTCTCATTAACCTCAAGATTCCACCGCTAAATTAAAATTAAATCTTCGAATATTTAATAATTACTTTCTTCATATAGCACTCAGGAGGAGGTATTGTTTTATGGGAAGTATCAAAGTCTGACTAAGACACTACATATAAATCAGTATTTTATTAGTCCCAAAAGTAAATTAGGAAATTTTATAATTTTTAGATCATGGAACTGATAGGCAAAGTTTATTTTTCAAATAAAATACTGAAAAAATACATAATTACTTCATTTAAAAATTAATAAATCATTTATGTTCGATTCAGTAAAGAAAATGCTTTTAAGAAAACTTAAGCAGCTGGAGCGTTGGTGGCTCCACAATTATGGCACTTGACCGGCATGCGCAAATACACAAGTTTTGATTCTCAGTACCACATATGCAATGAAGTATTGGAGTAACAAAGGCCACATGAAAAACTAAATAAAAATTGATTCTCCCTTTCTCTCTCTCTCTCTCTCACTGTCCCTCTCTCTTTAAAAAAAAAGAAAAAGAAAGAAAGAAAAGAAATTTTTTTAAAAAAGAAAACTTAAAATATTAAAACTTGCTGAGAAGGCTACCTAAAAGCCATAACACAGGATTCCAGGTTTTATGGTGATGTAAGAATTTCAACACAAGAATCAGTAAGTGTACACAGAAAAAAGTTTTTGAACAAGGTGAAGAAGATCATTCCGTACCTCTTACTAAACATCATTAAAAACTATCAGTACATATTCCCAACAACAAGAAGTGGTTAACCCAATTATTTTAAAATATAGTGAAATACAAGAAAAATAAGAATGCATTATAGGAATAAAAATGCTAAAATGGCTGATGTAATCTTTAAAGTAAATGACAAGCACCAAAAGTTGAAGAGATGAATGGGGTTGAGGAGGCCAGAGGTGATGATGTCAGCAAGGTTGCATGGAAATTGATGTGATTAGGTGACGGAGATCCCTGTGGTCAGGAAAGGACTGAGGAGAGAATGAGCCTTAAACTTGACCCTGAAAGAAAAAGATTTAACCAGTCTAGAACAATGGGTTTTAGCTCTAAGAATTCCTGGTACTACTAGTTCTAGAAATAGTACCCCCAAGGGCTGATAAGAACCAGGATAGCATGCATGCCAACCACATCACACCATTTAGAACCTGGAATTTACCAGTGTTTCATGAGGTAGTCTAGCTATGAGAAACGAGGTAATGAGTATTTTATGCCACACTTAAATTTATGGTCAATTAATCCTCCTAGGAACACAAACAGTAGTGACTGTATAATAAAGATCTTCCTCCAATATTCCTCTAGATATTTAGAAAAATATCTATCTCTTCAAGATGAAGATAATATGTGGAGATAAAATATTTACCTAGAATATGAAGCTATCATAGACATATCAGATGACTTACTAAATAATCAGAATCCAGATCTTCAGGATAAGGACATTAAAGGTGTTAAGGGAGAAAAAAAAGAAGGAATGGATTCTAGAATTGATTGTTTTGGAACCACTGTTAAACTAAGACAAAGCAGTTTCCTTCTTGCAGGACTCCCAAGAACTAATATGCTAATATGCTCAGTGCCTCTCCAAGAAAAGGACATGGAATAGAGTTTCCAACATGATATTGACCATGGAAACTTCATTTCATGGAAGTCCCCATGGGACTAATGTTCTACAAAAAGTACTTTGGCACATCATCTGGACCACGAAGCTCCATATATTAGTCCAACATATATTCATAAACCAAAAACAGCATAGACTCTCTAGAGACCATAACTACTAGGAAACATAAACACTAAGTGTTCAGAAATACCCTCAACTGAACCTGTAAAACTGATAAGGGTCTCCAGACAACTGTCCATGAGATTAATCTAAAACAGTTTTCAGAAATAGATCGCTCCTCTCCCCCAATTTATGCACACGAAGGGGAATTTTTAAAAATCCCAATTTTCTGCCTCCACCAGCACATGTGCAGAAGAGCAGTTGAGCAGAATGGAAGAGAGTCAGGCAATACACCTCCTTCTATAGAGTTGGCAAGTTGGTGCCAACCAGCCTCTTCCCACACAGGTGATCACACCAGTGACAGCCGGCACAGGACAGGCTCCTAAGGACTGTGTCCTCCCTTTGTCTCAAGTCAAACCGAGCCTCAATATGTGCATTTTCTCTTCTCTTCACCTGTAGTACCTTCCCTCTTCCTCTCTGCCTTGCTAAATCCAGGCCCTGCTCTGCTGTTTAATGATTTCACATATATGTGTCTGTCTTTCCAAAAACATTTTAAAGCCACGTTGACAAGAACCATTTACTTCTTTCTGATTCTATCACTGTGCCTAGCTCAGTGCTGAGCCTTTATTAAATAGTTGCTATAATGGTCATATCTAATTGGCATGACCAAAAAAAAAAAAAAAGATGGTGCTTATCACTTATTTGAACAAGATTCCATTAAGAGATCCTGAGGAATTGGACTCTAATTTGAGGCCCCCTGTTTCTTTTGTTTATTTATTTATTTTGTTTGCTTTTCAAATAATAACATAGTTTCTCTTTGATTCTCTTACTAAGACCTGCTTTCTGGAAAGTTAGAGAAAGCAGCAGGAGGAGGAAGAAAATTTGGAAACTGATAGAGATCTACTTGAAGTTTTTTTTTTTTTTTAAAGATAGGACAGTGAGTGAGACAGAGAGAGAGAGAGAGAGAGAGAATCAATTTTTATTGAGTTTTTCACATGGATTTCATTGGCTCTGACACTTAGTTGTGTATGTGGGTGCTGGGATTTGATCCCGTGTACTTACCCATGCTGGGCAAGTGCTGTAACTGCTGAGCCACCGCTCCAGCCCTCCTACTTGAAGTTTTGATGTGAATGAATGGAAGCAGAGTTTGAGAGCTATGTTGTCTGATATGTGAGGCTGTTTTTGCTGGTCCAAATTGAGACGTGGTAATATATATATATATATTTAAGACTTGATATGGAAAAGAGAAAACCATATCTTTTATTAATAACTTTTAAAACTGTTGAAATAAAACTTGGATATATTGAGTTAAAACATACTACATTAAAATGAAATTTACCTTTTTCATTTTACTTTTTCATGTGGCTACTAGGAAAGTTAAAATTATAATGGGACTCACGTTGTATTTCTTTTGGTCAGTGTTGTGCTAATGTTTTGAACATCTAACAATAAAAAGTGGCCCATATATTAATGTGAATGCTAAATTACAAAAATCAGTTTTATCAGGTTTTAAAGGTGCAAGAGCTAAAGAAGTAAAAAATGAAGTTGAGAATAAATTGTCTTTGGAAATGACACATGACATCAACTTTTACAACAAATTTAATAGCTGAATTAAACTATTAGCTTTATTAATATAAGACCATGTTGAAATGAAAGTTTCAATTGAAGAAATCAGGACAAACAGATGACACACTCAAAATCAAATGTGACACTATGATGCATAAGTTGTAATGATGGTGGTGATGATCTTAAACCCTTATGCATATAGATAGTTTTAAGGTGTTACTAGCTCTTTCTGGGAAACTGGTAAAGGGCCACTTTATGATTCTGGACATGAGAGGTTTCAAAGCAATTGCTTGGACCACATGCATGTATCCCCTGTAGTCTGAAGGACACAGAGCACTGGAGACTGTCAAAAGTCCAGAAATTGGCTGACCAGATGCTCAGACACAGTTCCAAGGAGGGTTTGCTACTGTGTCAAAATTAGTTTGCACTCCAGCAATTTATTGTGACAATGCATGAGTGCTTCTAGCAATGAGCCACTATGGGAGAAAGCTGGTGTGGGGTGAGCTTGGATCCTTTCCCAGAGGGCTGCCTGGGGCAGCAAAGAGAATGCAAGAGGCTGGAGCTACCAGCGGACACCCAGAGACTAGGAAGGAAATGTACGCAACAGCAAGAACACAGACACCTTTGCCCACATTAAGGGATCCCCAAGGAAGAAATTTGAAAGGAATCATTACATCTTATCCACCAGGAGAAGAACTAGCCCACAGAGCAGGAAGAGGCTCAGTGAGTAGCTGCTTTCTGATTGCATTCCCCCAGCCCTGCTCAGGCATGGGCAGCTGGAGAGACAGGCTAGAGAGAGTGCTCTCAGTGCACACAGTTGCTCAACCATAGAAATGAATGTCTTTGTCAACAGTTGTAGTTCCTGGAACTAGTCTAGGAAAATCAAGTTTACTGAATGATCCACCAGCTGCCAAATGTTGCAACACCACTGTAGATGTATAGTAACATGTAAGGAATTCTGCCTCTGCTAAGTACATATTGCTATCTACTTTCCATTTAGACCAAATACCCAAAGTGACACTCACACAAGGCTTCCACATACTTTAACAACAACTGGTTATTGCTTGTTACCTTTCGGAAAGAAAACAAAACACATAATTCACAGAGCTATGCCCTCCCAAGACACTTGCAGAATGGCAGTCAGCCTGTGGCATTTACTCTGGGAACTTAAGTAATAGTCACCTACAATTTAAAATTAGATAAAGTTGGTGTCAGAAATGGAACTTTGTAAAATTTACGTCCACGTTTAGAAAAAGAGATGAATCTACATTTATCAATGCCTTTCAGAAAAACACCAAGAAATAAAACAACAAGCAGCTCTTGTTATAAATTAGATTTCTAGATGCGTTCAACCTACGTACCTGCTTCTTAGACCTACCACTGTTTTATCCTTGATCTCTGTATATTTAATCTTTAATTTTTCACTCAGTTTTCACATATAAATGAGATTGTGCAATATTTTTCTGTCTGTGCCTGGCTTATTTCTCTTAGCATAATGTCCTCTGGGTCCATACATGTTGTGGCAAGAAGCAGGGTCTCCTTTTATTAAGATTCAGTAATATTCCACTACATATGTATATACCATGTTTCTTTACCCATTCATCCACTGATGGACCCTTAGGTAATTTCCACATCTTAGTTATTCTGAATAAAGTTGCAATGACTATAGTTGATAAAATCACATTTGGGATTTTTGTTAAGTGGATTTTAGTTGCTTTTGTCACCTAAAGTAACTGTTAATTTGCTTCACTATAGTAGCCATTTTACTCTTTACATTCAACACATAACAACATGAGGTATATCACAAATATACACAATAAAATTTATTTTTAAAATTCTTTTTAAAAAAGAGGGAACGAGAGAGAGAGAGAGAGAGAGAGAGAACTAATTTTTTTCATCAGAACTCTGTTTCCCTGAGACTTAGTTGTGTATGGGGTGCAGGGGTTTGAACCCAGGTCTTCGAGCATGCCAGGCAAGCACTCCAACCACTGAGCAACCACTCCAGTCCCTATTTTAAAAATTCTTAAAAAACAAAACAATTCCTGATTCCACGAAGCCCTCTAAACAGCCTCTGATATAAGCTCATGTTGCTCTTTTGTTTCATGAGGTAAGTGTACCCAGAGCGGACCGTCTGATTATTATAAAATGGCGTCATTAGATGTTAGTCTTTTTCATTCCTTAGGCACAGCATGGATACAGCACTGCCTGGATTTACATGATGAATGGTTATTGGCCGCTTACTGTGATACTGTTTTTTGATACTTGTTCAATGAAATTATTACAAAGATATCTGTGTAAAATCATTATTGTATATCATAAGAGAATCTAAGAGATGAAGATAATAATTTCTCACATGTCAACTGCACATATGAAAATGAGGGGGTTGCAGTCAGCCACATTGGTTTTCATTCCATTCCTTTCCATTATTGTGCAAACAAAAAAATACCTTTCCAGCTCTGTGGATACTATAATTCCCAGGAAGCAAGCGCTGACCGATGAAGAGCGAGTTCACCATCCGTTCTGCTCTTCTAGGGGAATGTGGGCCATTTCCACTTCCATTTTATTCTTGTCCACTTTTGCCCCCTTGTTCCTTTTTCTTCAAGCCATTGGTTTGACAATGCCTTCCCTTTACTTATCTACTGACAGCCAGCGTAACAGCCAACAGATTTTCTGGAGCTGGCAAAAACCCAGCTGTTGCCTTCACAGTTACATGGGTAGGAGTTTAGCAGAACAGATGAATGAGGATGTAGAAGCACTCGTGTGCATGATCACATTCTGACAGTTTGGGATGAAGATCTCCAGATGGACCAATGACAGCAAACTTCTTGCTATTAGCATTTATGCTTTCAAAAGGCTTTATCCTCTGGCTCCTATAAAGTCTGACATTAAAACATTAATCCAATTCTACGTGCTTTATGAGCCATATGAGAAAATTATTTCACTGGTTTTTGTTTATTTTCTCCTAAGTCCATTTTTGACCCAAACAGCTAAAACATTTAATTACCCACTGTCGTCACTAGAATTAACAGTAAATTATGTTAGGCCACTTCTAAAAAACTCCAAATGCCTCCTCAAAAGGGAAAAATGGCCACATGTTCCTTTGAATGTATTACTGACTCTGTAAATCCATTTCCAAAAACAGATTTCCAATATGTTTACAGCAACTCTAATATTGTAGGAAAGTATACAGTCTCCCATGGTAACCGCACTGAATAGTAATGTTCATTTAGGATGTCTATGTTTAGGCATGTTGTCTCAGTCCTGTGGAGCCTATTTATTTATTTATTTATTTATTTATTAAGAGAGAGAGAGAGAGAAATAGAATCACTTTTATTTAGTTTTTCATCTGGCCTTTGTTTCTCCTACACTTAGTTGAGTATGTGGTGCTGGGGTTCAAACCCAGGTCCTCGCTCCTGCTAGGCAAGCATGGAGCCCATTTATATATTCTGAAAACACATAGAAATCACTCTTTCCAAGAGTGGATGGACACTTTTAGATCAACAAAATCAATCAAACAGAAGAGTGTTCTAGGACCCTGTGTTAGACACATCAAGCAATACTCAACTTCTTTCTCTTGCTTTTTAAAATTATTTAAAAGTAACTTAGCTGAACTCTGCTGGGGAGGAAACTACCTACCTCGCCAAACATCTCTGTTGTTATTGTTGTTTGTTCTTGTTGTTTTGTTTTCTTTTCAAACCCAGGGCCTTGAACATACTAGGCAAATGTTCTACCACCAAGCCTGCCAAATTTCTTAAATGGAGCTTTTTAAAAAATCTATGATTGCTACTCTAAAATTCATGATTCTGGTTTTCTTCTTAACTTTCCTCAGAAAATTCTCTACAGTTAAGCAATGACCCCTTCTCTCTGAAATCCAAGTATAGCACAGTGCTCACGTTTACAGGCTTAGGAGCCAGACTAGCTCAAGTTCAGATTTTTATTTCACCACTTAGGAGCTGTCTCTCCTTGGACAAGCTATTTGATCTCTTTTTATCTCTGTTTGCTTTCCTATAAAATGGGTCTCACTATAGGAATTTTCTCATAATGTTTTTGCAAAAAAACCAAAATGCTCAGCACATCACCTGGGACACTGTGAATACTCTGTACACATCAGCTGTTGGTATGTCAAGAGCCTCTGTGATTCTCATTCTCCTGAGCCTCCGATGAGTTTTGTAACTGCCAAGCTATGTCCTGAACTCCTTCTTGCCTTACGATTCTTTGGCTCAGTGCTCTCCCCTTTCTCTTGCTTCTCTTCAGTGTTCCCCAGTGTCTGTCCTTTGTTTCTCTTTTTTTTCCGTGTCTGTTCATCATGACACACTCTCAACTCTAAGTTCAGGTCTGTCCCCATCTTCTCTCATGACCTTTAAAAGTTCCATGTACTTACATGATTTGCTGCGTTTCATGCAAGAGCATTTAACAAGATTTTTAATACTCTGTATTTTGAAGCAAGATGGCAAGAGAAAGCGTGATTCCAGTCTTTTGTTGGCAGTAACTACAGCAATACACAACTCACTTGTGTTGTCATTGCGAAAACAGGCACTGACCTCATTTCTATATTCTGATAACAAATGGTAACATACTGTACCACTGAGCTAAGGCAATGATAAGTTTCACTGGTTGGTCAAGGCCCAGGAAGAGAGAAGACAAAGGAGATGGGGAATAATCAGAAATCCATAAATGTAAATCAACAGAGAAAAACAGGTTAAGAGAAAGAAAAAATGAAAAAAAGTGGGGTACCAAAGAGAACACAGAGATATCATCTTCGATAGAGAATGCATCCGGAGGTGGCAAACTGGAGTTCCCACAATGCCAAGGGGAAGCTAAATGAATGAAGTGAGCAAGGTATGTGACAACAGGGAGTGGTGGGGACTACTTCAGGCTGTATCTAACGCTAGTCCTATGCCATTTTTAGAAAGAAAGCACTTCAGGTCAAACAACCTAATGGTTTCTATGTTTCTTCCTCTGAGTGTGGAAAGACAGCCTAAGGAGGCTGAACAACCAACATATTTAAACCAATTTATTTTAATGGATAAATGCTGCACGTGAGACAAACTTGCTTCATAACCTGATGGTCTGTATTAACTGTTATGATTCATAATTCAAGCCTGAATATCCATCAGAAGCCAAGATGCTATGTTTGTGGATTATTAAGTTTCATTTATTGGCATTAAGTGATCCAAATCCTGCCAGTATCATTCCCAAGAGAACTTGCACACTCGTATTGGGTCTCTGAAATAGTTATAGTTATACAAGTTCCATGATCTTCTAGGGACAGAAATGCTTATCCTGAGAAGTACTTGCAACTGGCATTCCAGATGTTCCCTTGAATGGGTATTATATCATGACAGGAAGCTTTTTGGTTGCTTTCCACTGTCACCTGGTTTTGGTTAAAACGTACCTCTTTTTAGTATCCTTGCCAACTGAAAAATGGCAATCTTGCGACCCTGAGGGATGGTAATCCTGAACCATGGGGCTGAATTCGATTAGGATTCCACATTGTGATCAGGTCTTCTTAGCATGACACCAAAGGCAATGTCTAGGACTGTCCACAAGCAGGCAAGCAGCAATTATTTCCAGAAGTTACTTATCCATACCTGATAATGATATCTCCTGATCTGATGCTATAAAAGGATTCCAGTTAGACATTTACCAATCACGTACCATGCATCAGCACTAAGCTTTGTGTGGGAATTTAAACGATGATGAAACCACAGTTGTTCCCAAAGAACTTGCACTCTAGTGGGGAAAGTGGAAATCTGTAGTTTTGATATAAAGTGGTAAGTGCTATAAATAGAGGTGTGGAGAGAGAACTAAGGAAGAATGTAGGGGGAGCTTGGGGCTCACTCTCCTGGAAGAAAGGAAAACAGTACAGACTTCCTGGAAATTTATTTTTTAAAAATAAAAGACATACCAATAAAAACAGAATGCAGCTAGCCTAGGTAGTTACTCTGCTATGCACAACCTACTAAGCATGCTAACCACCATCGGGGGAATCCCACTGAATATTTCCCCATGCTTCAGGATGGATTTGTCCTGACTTGGTTCCACATATTTATCCATCACTCTTGAGATCACAAACATACATCTGATAGGAGGATAGATTGCCTCTAATTGTTTAAAGTAAGCAGATAACTTTCCTAAGAGCTAGAAACAGTGGAGACTCTGTAAGTGGAAAAATAGTTCTGGAATAAAAAAAAAAAAGTGATGCCCCTCTCCTGAGTGGTGAGGAAAATGACATTCATGTCTCCCTGCTCCCTCTGAAGGTCAGAGCTGGAACAGGTAGAGAAGAATGACTAAAGGGAGCCCACTTTCTGCTCCCCCACCTCCATTACCACAAACACCCAAAAAATTGCCATTAAGAGACTGGTTTGAAGCACACTGTTGGTGGAACTGCAGACTGGTAGAGCCCTCTGGAAAGCAGTGTGGAGAATCCTCAAAAAATTAGGGATGAGCCCACCATACGATCCAGCAATCCCTCTTCTGGATATTTTCCCAGAGGAGTTAGAATCAGCACATTACAGTGACACAGCAATCTATATTCATAGGAGCTCAATTTACAATAGTTAAATTATGGAACCAACCCAGATGTCCCTCACAGGATGAATGGATCCAAAAACTGTGATACACACACAGATACACACACATATACCATTGAGTTCTACTTGGCAATTAGAAACAACAAAATTGTAGCCTTTGAGGATAAATGGATGGCAACAGAAGAAATCATGCTTTGCAAAGTTGGCCAAACCCAGAGAGTCAAGGGTCGAATGTTTTCACTCATTTGTGGAGGCTGGAGCTAAAACCTAGGCCTGTGTGAACGATAGTTAATTTCATGTATTAGACACAACAAAGGCATAGTAACAAATAATCTAGCGCAATCATAGATATGTAGTGGGGGGTGTTAGGGTAGGTGGGGGAGGGGAGAGTGAGGGAGAATAGGGAGGGATCTAGGGGATAATTCTGGTTTAAGAGTACATGCATATCATATTGTTACTTGAAATGCATTTATGATTGTAGAATAACTCAATTCCTTAATAAAAAATATTTTTTAAAAAAGAGATTGATTTGATTTGTGTAGTCACCACTATAAAGATTCTCTGGGGCCAACAGGCATTGACACCTTAGTGCAGATTTCAGGATAGCCTTTCTCCCTGAAGGGGAGCAGTGAAAAACACCCCAAAACTTGGAGAAACCCCTGAGTAACACTTAACCCAATTCAGGCCATTTCTTTTCTTTCTTTCTTCTTTCTTTCTTTCTTTCAAGAGAGAAGGACAGTGAAGAGAGGGAGAGAGACAGAGAGAATCAATTTTTATTGAGTTTTTCACATGGCTTTCATTGCTCCGACACTCAGCTGTGCACATGGGTGCTGGGGATTGAAACAAACCGTGTACCTGCCAGGCAAGCACCATAACCCACCAAGCCACGGCTCCAGCCCCCTCAGGCCATTTCTTAATCTTAGGTAAAGACCAAATGGTTTGATAATATGCCCTATTTCAGGCTGTGTCTCAATATCTGAACTATGGGAATCAATATTCTTTACATCAATCACTTAATTAGAAGTAAAGTGACCTTTAACTTCCATTACAGTGATTTTTCTAAAACACATGAAATTTGGGATTGTAATCTGAGAAATTACTTCACATACCACTTCTCAATCACAGGTTACAAGTTTAATCTCCTACAATATCTTCAACTAGAAACAGTTGTCTATGTATTATTCTGAATACCATTGGATGATGCATATTAACTCCAAGTCAATAAAAATACCTGTACAAAAGTTATAAAGACAAACAGTTTAAGGAGCGAATCCAAAAGCATGCCAAGATGTAACATGAAGTCTAACAGTCTATCTTGCATCATACAGCAATACTTTGCACTGATTTTATTAACAGAAATACAATATAATTTATCCAGTAATAATAGCAATTGACCTATTGCTGCTCACCAAAATATGTATTGTTGTTTTATTAGCAAATGACTGAATTTAGGCAAAAATGTACAAATAAATAAAATAATCAATTACTCACATACCACTTTTTGAACTTTGTTTTTCTCAGCTGTTTTAAATGACACATATTGAATAAATGCTACCTAATCTTTACCTTCCATCTTAGAATAAGAATATCATTAAACAACTTTGGATAAAAGTAGTTTAAAAAGTTTCCAAGTATTTTCCAAGAGCAGTTTTGTACAATGTGAATCTTTAAAACCTTCACGATAAAATTAGAAGTAATGAGAAAATTACATGTAAAGACAAATGATTAATAACGTCAAAGTTCATAGGGGAAATTTTAAGAACACGGCACAACCACATGTATCTCAACATATTTGCATATCTAGGCAGGCAAATTATGTAAAAAGGATCCTTTTAACTAGGAGCAGCAGTGAATATTTAATTTGAAAATATAAACCCATATTCAAACTAAAGCTTTTTATTATTTGTGTGCTCCTGGGACATATCTGGACATCTCTGGATCTTACACACAGGCTTACTACGGAGTACTGCACTCCACCAGCATGAATTGTTGAACAACACGCTTAGACTCAGTGCCATTGGAAAGGGACCTTTCCAATGACAATTCTGAAACCCCCACAAAGTTCAGCAAAATTCATAAATTAGCTGCACAAATCCGTTGCCTACACCAAACAACAATCGGTTAGCCACCAGAATGTCTTTTTGCATATGATTTTAAAATTCATTACCTCTTTCACACTGAGGTCCAGTAAAGCCATAAGTACATGCACATCGATTTGGGGCCACACATCTCCCTCCATTGAGACAGCCACTTTCACAGACAGCTGTAAGATAAGAAGATAGCTGTGATGTTTTACCTGAGAATAGATGCTAATGAAGTTAACACTACAGTCCCCCAAAACGACAGCACTAAATGCACAAATAATCAATCTGGTGTTGGCTTGGAATAGCTACCCAATAGCTGTAGATCCTCAGATGTCCCTCAGGCAACACTTAGTTAAAGCTGCCTGAGCGTGACTTTGTGACAGTCCCATCACACGCATGCAGCATCTGAATGATGCTTTCAGTTCTGCAAGCAAAGTGGTGTTTTCTGAGAGATTTCACTGGATGGGAACCACATTTTAGCAAGCTGACTTTTTTGCTTATGATTTATGTTTAATTTTGAGAGGGCCCCCGTGAAGGGAAACACTGTTCCCACTGATGTCATTGTTACATAAATGTGGCATATAAAATCACACAATTAATGGCAAATGACAAAACATCCATACTGATATTCAGTAATTTCAGCATCATAATGAAGACCCAATCAAATGTTATAACAGAATCTAGGGAAGTATGATAAGATAATCCCTGAGATGCCTATGATAGGGACATTTTACTTATTAGAAAGGGCATTAAAATAAGAGCTGAGAGGCTGGAGCGGTGGCTCAGTGACTACAGCACTTGTCTGGCATGCACGAGAAGCCGGGTTCTTCAAACCCCAGCACCACGTACGCAACTAAGTGTGAGAGCAACGAAAACCAGATGAGAAACTAAATAAAATTAATTCTCTGTCTCACACACACTGTCCCTCTCCCACTTAAAAAAAAAAAAGAGTTGAAGGTTTATGTTCTGAACAAATCCTCCCTATACAATTTCCTAAACTCCTGCAGGCACCACCAAATCTGCCATCCCACCCTCCCTTCCAAGCCCAGCTCAACTTCACTGTTCCATGATGCTTCCCTAATACCTCCATCTAAATGTAATTAATGCCCCTTCAGCACTGCAAGTCCAAAGCCAGCCTCACAACTTAGCAAGACCCTAAGCAACTTGGCGAGACCTGTCTCAAAATGAAATATAAAAAAGTGCTGGGGTTATGGTTCAGTGGTTGAGCACCCCTGGATTCAATACCTAGTACAAAAAAAATTAAAATAAATTTAGTGCTCTTTCATGTTTCCCATAAACCTTGCTTCCACTCCTGTGGCAGTCACGAAGTTGAGCCACTCTTCTCCCTTCTGCAGTAACAGCTTCCAGCTGCCACACCTTCAGATCTGCTGCAGTCACAACGGAGCACACCCTCGTCAATGGCTGAACTCAGCAGGGCCCTGGAGTCTGGCCTTTTATGCCAACATGGAACCCTCTGATGGGCTTGCCATCAGCCTGGCCAAGGCTCTGTCAGAGATGCACTTGTCTGATGCTCCTTCCACATAATTGTCCTTCCTTTCCTCTCTCCTTAAACAGGGGTCAGACCACACTGTGGTCTGAAAGCCACAGGAAGCAGGATTCTGAATCCCCTCAGAATCCTGCTTCCTCTCCCTTTTATCTTCCACAGACCTTTTCCCTAATAAATCTCGTCTACATCTAAAGCTGTCTTGGCATCCACTTGGCAGCAGAGGACCTGAGCTGACACAACATTAAAAAGTGCCCAAAATTATGACAGGAGTCCATTTCTCATCATAAAAACTAACACGATTTATGATTATTAGTTGTTCTGCTTTGCCTCTTCATGTGCAGTCACAGGAAAAACAAAGAGACTTCAAGCAGAAAAGAAGTTTCGAGATTCCTTAAACCTACCCTTCCATTTCATGGCTGAGGAAACTGAAGTTGAGGAAAGGTTTTCTAATTCTGCAAGAGTTAATCAAGCACCTGTTGTGTCCAGGGCTTTGGGCTAAACAACCACCACCACCCCCGCCCTGCCAGGGAACAACAAATGGAGCAGGAGAGGAGCCCAGCAGCACCTCCCGGTTCTCCTTCCAGATGCCTCTGAATCCACCCACTTCCTGCCATCTCTGCAACCAGAGCTTTGTTCCAGACGGGGCTTTCTGCTTTCTGCTTTCCCCTCCACCTGAATCTCCACACACTGTGTCCACGGTGGTCTTTCTCATTGTAAATCCTTGTGAAGTGACGTAAAGATAGGAATTCATACCATTAAACATGTGGGCTGTAGAGTCAGACTGCTTGGGTTCCAGTCCCAACTCTGCCACTTCCCTTCTGTATATCCTAAGAGAAATTCCTGAAGTCTCTGCACCCCTGCTTCGTCACTGTTGGAGGCAGTATTCATGGATTCTAACTCACAGAATTGTTACACTGAGGTAATACATATAAAGAGTGTGTAAAAAGTGTCTAGCATAAAGTACTTAACTCAACAGATGCATGTTGTTATTTGTGGTTATCTTATTATCCTTTTCTGACTGGACTTTGGAAGAACATTTTGTGCGTAAAAGCATCAATACCTGGCCCATGACTTCCTATTTGACCTTATTTCCCTTTCCCTCATTTCTCTCCGTATTTAACCTCTAGCAACACCAAAGCACCTGCTACATCCCACATTCCATGTTATATTCTGCTCCAGTGCCTTGAAACATGTTATAATGTGCCTAAAAGGACCACTCCCTATCACTGGACAGGTAAGCTCTGAAGCATCCCTCAAGACTCGGACCAGAAGGTTGCCCACACTGGGGAGCTGTTCTGCCTCCTTCCTCTCTCCATGCTGAGCTGCCCAAAGCCCAATCAATAATCCTACCAACAGCAGAGTGAGGATGCTCACTAGGGTATTTACAAATTTTGCTTTATCTGTAATAGTCATTTTCATCATAGCAAATACATATACGATGGCAAAAATCAAAAACAACATAAATACTCACCATTAAAGATTCATTAAGTAAACAGTAAAACATGCATATAACAGAGTTTTATGAAACCATTAAAATATGTTTTACAATGTTAGATGACATGAATATACTTATAATAAAATATTAAGCAAAAAATTGGTATGAAAATTATGTATTTATACATGTGTACATACAATAAAGACTAAATAGAATAAGATATAATATGCATTAAAATTTAGAAGGTAGTCCAGGATGAAGGGATTAGAGATAATTTGTTATTCATATTTTTAACTTTTCCAAATTTTTATAGGACATATGTTCATCTTATAGTAATAAAAGGTAAACCCTTTAAAAGGAATTTTTAATCTTCTGGAAAGTACAGGAACTGGGAGAGAGCAGATAAATGGTGCTTATGAATGAACCAACCAACTGAACACTGCAACAACTACTAAAGTAGCAGAACTCAGCTTAGGAAACTACAGAGTTGCAGACACCATTCATCAAGAGAAAGGACACGTTTGGGAAGAAAGAAGAGGTTGAGTTTTGAAATACTTTGAACTGCTTCCTAAAAATCCAAAATGGCAAAGTTCAGCAAATGAATGGAAGGTAACACTGGGAACTGGCAAGGACTCTGCATGTTGGATGGTGACTGTCAATGAAAGGTTTGAGGCAAGCAAGGTGGTGAAGGTGAATGAAAGGAAAATAAATCAAACAACTTATTCTCAATATTTCAAATTTCTCAAAGGAAATTTGGTGCTAAGCCTTTTGGGTAAGAGATGTGTTTATCTGTCAGGGTCACTAGGCATCTGTAAAAATGTCACATCCCATAAAATCAAAGAAAATCCATCAGCACTTATCTCATTATTCTATGTGTCTACATTTGGGCAATGGTCTGGGGTACTTACGTTGTCCACAGTGGGTTCCTATGTATCCTTTCTGGCACAGACAGTGATCATCACTGCAGCTACCTCCATTCATACAGCGAATAGTACAGTGTTGTACTTTGAAAAAAAAAAAAGAAGGATGATTCATTTTTCCAATTTAAGTGGAGAGATTATAACAGTTCAGTTGATTTGCAGTTATTTGAAGAGAAAATAAAACAATTTATCAGGATTCACATATTTGTGCAAAAATGACCTACTTGCCATGCTAAGCATGTTATCATTTGTGCATATAAAATCTTTTACAGTGCACTGTAATTGTTTCTTTGGTATTTAGTTTAATAGTACTAAATGACTTCCCTAATTTAGCACAACTTACAACTCAATGTCATTTCTGTAATTTATACCAATAAGAAAGTACTGTGAGTAACCATACAAGACAAAATTACAATGGCAATAATTTTCCTGTGAAATGATTTAGAGTCCCAGGTAGGTGGCCAGGGAAAAAGTGAAATAAATTCCACATGATTTTCTTAAAGGATATTTTGGAGGCAGAAGAGAGAGAAAAGAAAATAGCTAGAAAGGCGTTTAATAACAAGGCTGCCTGCTACAGGAGAAGCTGGACTGGGCTCAGAAAGAGTTGCTTGTTTAAACTGTAACTTTAGACTCAATGAGACCCTTAGTGTTTAGAATCTACTCTTTGCCACATTTTCACCTACAAAAGTGTACATTTCAGGGCTCAGGGTGGACAGCCTTAGACTTAAGACCATGAGACACTAGAAGATGCTGTAGTTTTAAAAATGGCCAGGAACAAAGATGAAGAACACAATCAGTAACAAACGCTGGAGAGGCTGTGGGGAGACAGGACACTGGCACATTGTTGGTGGAGCTGCAGATTGGTCCAGCCGCTCCGGAAAGCAGTGCGGAGACTTCTCAAAAAATCAGGGTTGGGGACTGGAGCGGTGGCTCAGTGGTTACGGTGCTTGCCTGGCATGCGTGGGGACCTGGGTTTGAGCCCTAGCACCACGTACGTGACTGAGTGTTGGAGCAACAAAAACCACATGAAAAGCTGGATAAAACTGATTACCCACCTCTTGCTGTCCCTCTCTCAAAAAAAATTAGGGTTGGATCCACCATACAACTCAGGACTCAGCCATCCCTCTTCTAGGTATTTTCCCAGAGGAGTTAGAATCAGCATATTACAGTGACACAGTAAAATCAATTATCACAGCAGCTTGATTTCCAATAGCTAAATTATGGAATCAACCCTGATGCCTCTCACAGGATGAATGGATCCAAAAGCTCTGATTATATATATATATATATATACACACACACACACACACTCACACACACACACACACAATGGAATTCTACTAAGCTAATAGAAACAATGATATTGTGGCCTTTGAAGGTAAATGGATGGCAATGGAAGAAATCATGCTGAGCCAAATTAGCCAAACCCAGAAAATCAAGGGCCAAATGTTTTTCCTCATTTGTGGAAGATAGAGCTAAACCTGGGCTTGGGTGAAAGGTAGTCAAACTCATGTATTAAACCCACCCATAGTGACATATAATCCAGGGGAACTAGAGGCATGTAAGTGGGGGGAGCGGGGAAAGGAGAGAGATGGAGGGAGAATAGGGAGGGATCTAGAGAGACAATCAACAATGTAGTATACTCTTTATCCCCCACTCAGAAGTCAAATAATACATATGCAACCATTTAATTCTGGAAAATTTACAATCATATATATATATATATGTATATATATAGAGAGATCTATATCTATATCTATATGGACATTTATATCTCTTACGGGGCATCATACAGAAGAATCAAAAGATTGGGGTGTGGGCAACGTGGAGGTAACTATAGTTTAGGATCAAATTCATATCATATTGTTACTTTATATGCATTTATGATTGTACAACAACTCAGTTCCTTAATAAAATATTTTTTTTGGTTTTGTATGGTGTTGTGACTATTTTTTTATTAATTTTTTATTTTGTTTATTTTTGAACAACCTTACAAGATTTTAACAAAATAATATAAAATGTGTATATATTCTGGATATTGCAATTATCCCTAGGAGTGCCCCCCCAATTACCCTCCCTTATCCCTCCCTTCCCCTTCCCACTATATCTCTAAAAAAAGTATTAGGTTTTAAAGCATTGCATCTTATCTGGATTTAACACATGCTACTAGACCAACTTTCTCATTGTCCAGGGTCTAATCCCTACCTCCACAGATGAGTGGAGACAATCGACCCTTAGATCTCTGGGTTAAGCTGATATTACTCATCATGATCTCTTCCATAGCCATCCATTTACCTTCGAAGGCTGCAATATCATTGTTTCTAATTGCTGTGTAATATTCCATGGTATAAATGTACCACAGTTTTTGGATCCATTCTTCCAGTGAGGGACATCGGGGTTGTTTCCATAGCCTAGCAATATAGTAAATTGTGCTGCTATGAACATCGATATTGCTGTGTCACTGTAAAGTGCTGATTCTAAATCCCCTGGAAAGATACCCAGGAGTGGAATAGCAGGGTCATATGGTGGACTCATCCCTATTTAAAAAATAAAATATTTTTTAAAATGGCCAGGAGGCTCCCTTGGGAGAGAGAACAACAGTACAGGTGTACTCAAGTAATTTAGGTATGCTGTTAGCACTTTCAAAATCTCAGAGTATTCCCTAGTCCTCTAGAAGAAGCACTTGTTCTACTTGGGGGGAGCTAAAGGCTCAACTGAACTACTCATGAGTCCTTGTCAACACATCTCTATACAAACACCAGAACGGGGCCTTGAAAGTCCAGCTTCTTCTGTCCTGTCCTCCATGTTGTAGGAGCTAATTCTCAGGGGAAAGCACTCCACAATTTTATGTTAGGAAAAGAGGATTCCTTCTTTCTATGCAAGAGCTGGAATCAGCTGCTCTGCTCATTCTTAATGCTTGGTCTTCCTGGAGCACAGGAACAAATCTCTGTGAAGCAAAGACTCCTCCCTGCAGCCCCTGAAGATCAGTGCCCCATGTGCAGAGTCCTCAGTACAGAGTTAAAAGTGGTACTTGGCTACAGGACAAAGGACCATTTCACTAAGAAGCTGCACAAACCCCAGCCTGAAGACAGCACGAGGAAGATGCAGAACCCCACACTTGCCTCTTAGATACAAAACCACTATGTCCAGGTGAACATGACATGCCTTTTCAAGAGTCACACACTTATTGAAACACTGTCATCTGCACAGAATTAAGGACTCCCTGCATCTAAACATTATGTGCTCTCCTCGGCATGGCACTGTGTGCCTTTCTTGGCTCCTGTGCACACATTATTTGTCTTATGACTCAGTCCTCCAATCTGCGTATCAGTTGTTCATTCCCTTGACAAATATTTATGGATGCTTACTCTGCAGCGTGCAAATGCCAGGCACTCTGTGCTAACTTTGTCACGGAATTGCCTCTTTAACTGCTCTCTTTCTTTGTCCATATTTTTTTTAAAGAGAGAAGAACAGAGAGGAGAGAGAGAGAGAGAGAGAGAGAGAGAGAGAATCAATTTTTATTGAGTTTTTCACATGGCATTCGTTGCTCTGACACTTAGTTGTGTACGTGGGTGCTGGGGTTTGAACCTGTGTACTCAGGCATGCCGGGCAAGCACCGTAACTGCCAAGCCACCACTCCAGCCCCCACAATTCTTAATCCACACAATTCTCATCAAACACAGAAATCGCACCTGTCTCCAACATCCTTTTCAAGAGTGTCTTCTTTCCCTTGTTCTTTTTCTGATCTCTGTTCTCTCCTCCCTCCCAAGCTCTCTTTCCTGTCAGAGTACTTTATACTTTTCTTTTTAATATATATTCTCCTTTGAATGTTATTTCTCCTATTTCCAACCCATTTTTTCCAAAACTTCTTGAGAGCAGAGAATGTCACAATTATTAATCACAACCCTTAAAGTGTCTAGGACAACACCTTACCTATATGGAGGTGATATATATAATGGAGCTAAATTAATTTCTGTTTCTGCAACTCGTGCTACCTAAAAATGACATCAAAAGTCATGTTGAAAGATTGAGACTGAGAAGTTTCCTATTTACCCTAAGTGCTTATACAGCCCTAAATATGTTGCTATTAAAAATATTGTTATCTGGGGCTGGAGCGGTGGCTCAGCGGTTACGACACTTGCCTGGCATGCGTGAGCATGTGAGTTCAAACCCCAGCACCACATGCACAATGAAGTCTCAGGGGACCAAAAGCCACATGCAAAACTAAATAAAAATTGATTCTCTTTCTTTCTTTCTTTCTCTCTCTCTCTCTCTCTCTCTCTCTCTCACAGTCCATCTCTCTTTAAAAAATATTTTTATCTTTTTTTCTCCATGTATAAAAGCTGAAATAACTCCTTTGTTGGAGTGTTGTTACAGAAGTCAAGCAACCCAAGAAACTGATTCAAATAAATTGTTATTTTAGGCTCCTATGAGTCCATTAAAACTTCTCAGCCAACACACTCTTTAACTAAAAAGTTATCTATAAGGATATAAGAAAAAAAAAGATCTGGTGAAATGCTGGACAATATTCTAAGTAGGTCAGGAAAAGGTGTACAGTTGCTTTAAAATTTGAAGTTATACTTAGCTTCTTCCTATCTTAGAAAAACAGTGAGGATTGGGAAAAGCACAGGAAATGATGTCATCTGTCAAGCAGCATAGGAACTCAGCCCACAAACTGATTTCAATTAAAGCAGCCCATGCCAAGAGCTAATTTCCATTCCCACATGAGCAACAAAGCCATTTAGCTACTTTGAGATAAAACTTTTAGAAAGACCAGCAGTAGCTTAAATAGTGACTTTACATTATTTGTTCAAGTTGAAAATCAGAATAATTCTTTCCAGGAAGAATGATTAAGTTTACATTTAAATGCAATATAATTAGAACCTCCTTTGATTTGTGTTTATAATTTTTTACTCTGTCTTTCAGGTAAACCTCTTGCAGCATAAAATATTTTTTCTCCTTTAAAAAATAAAACCACTTGGTCAGGCTTGGTTAGTAACCACAGTAAGGGATGGTTAGTCCAGTGATTCACACAAACCAAGCAACCATGGATACTTGGGGAAGGAAGGGGAGAGCGTTCACCAGCAGATGAGAGGATCTTCATCACTGGCTTTGACATAACATTTTCACCATGAGAAACTCACATGCCTTGTGAGTCTTAGAGCTTTAGTGGGGAATAACATTTCTTTAAAGGTGGGGACAGTCACTCAGGATATCTTCAGGGAAATAAAAGGACCAAATATGCAGCTTTACTACCCAATCAGGAAACAGTTTAGAGAGTTCATGTACACAGCTTGGTTGTAATCTGGATTGAATTCTGCCTGCATATTCTAAATTTACTCTGATTCGAACAAGAATTCCAGATGTGTCATAATTAACAGACCAGGTTCTATGGCTCTAGAAAAAGCCAACTAAAAACTAGGGGCTCCACTTACACCCACAAGGGTGCTATACCCTTTTGCTGTGCTAAATATCCCACATTCCTAAACTCAACCTGTGTTAAGATTTTACCAGAATCTGAGAATACTAGGGAAGACAACATGTCAGTGTGCATGTTTATGCTTCTGGTGCAGTGAACCTTGTCTTTACACACCCATGAGGACATCTCAAAGACAGGCACTCTCAAGGGACTTCACATAAGGGTAGCTATCCTAGAAATAATAGCAAATGGTGCCATTTGCCCACATCTATAAAAGATCCCAAATTAATTTTATGCTCTTTTCAGATGTCAGTGAGCCCTTCCAGTCACTCATCAAATTCTGACTCAATACCATCCATTGGCCAGGCAGCAGGAAGTGCAGCAGAAGAAATTTTCTTTAGATAATAGCATAATACAAATTTATTTTTAAAATCAATAACCAGAAGAGAATGACATGAGCATGCAGGGCTGGCACTTGGGGATAAACAGCTTGGGCAATGATCTCTTCGGGATGCCCTCAATCTAGAATGATTCTAAAGACCAGCCGTCCTCTGGGCAGATTAGCACTTGGAGCAATCTGCAAAAAAAGCATCTGGATAGTGAGCATGTATTTTAATTTCAGCACTAAGAAAAGCACAGACAGATGAATTAAACAGGCAGACCAGCTCCTGAAATCTACACCTGAGACAACGATCCACAGGGGCAGCCAGGGTCACTGCAGGACAAAAGCAATTTTCATTCTGAGAGATAACAGCAATGACATTTCCTTAAACGTTCTGTGATACCTAAAGACCCACTGCTTGGAAGAGCAATGTCACTAAACTATCTCAAAATATAAAAAACCTAGTAGAGTGGGAAAAGGTCCAGAGAAAGACAAGTTAAAATAACAGCAGTGATAAAGGTTCTTCCATAGAGGACCAACTAGAAAGCAAACAATTCAGGCACTCTAAGAGCAAGACTGAGTAGATTCAATGCACTCCTCGCCTCCCTGTCCATATAGTTCCCACAGTTCCTTGAAAAACTTTTCCAGGAGGCACATCTTCCAGAGTCAGCTACAGCACCACCCACCCTTCCTCTGAGCACACACACCATACTCCCTCAAACTTGCTAATACATGGTCTAGAACTGTTCCTCAGCCTTCCTACAGTCTTAGAGCTCAGGTTCATGTTGAGAGTACAGTGCTCCCAATTCTCATTGAACGGAAGTAAACTAAAAATGATACAACTTGAAAAAAAAACTATAAGTGATTACTCAAAATGTCAATGCTCCCAAAATTGATATACAGGTTTAACATAACTCCTATCAAAATCCTCAAAGATTCTGTAGATGTGGCCAAGATCTAAAATTTTTATAGAGCAGCAAAGGAACTAGAGTAACTAAGACAATTTTGAAAAAGAAGGATAAAGTGGGCTGGAATGGTGGCTCACTTATAGTGCTTGCCTGGCATCCACAGACGCAGGTTCAAACCCCAGCACCACGTACACAACAAGTGTTGGAGCAACGAAAGCCACATGTAAAACTCTTTCTCTCCCTCACTGTTCCTCTCAGTCTTTGAAAAGAAAAAGAAAAAAAAAAGAAGAAGAAGAAAGTGGGAGGAATTAGTCTACCCAATTTTAAGTTTGATCTTATTGCTATAGTAATCAAGATTACAGACGTGGAGGTCAATGGCATAAAATACACAGTCCATGAATAGATTCACAAAAATATCTGCAACAGATATTTTATGAAGATGCAAAAGTGATTTGTGATAGCCAATGTTCGGGCATTATAACAAATACTTGAGATAATGAATTTAAGAAGAGAAAAGGTTGTTAGTTCACAGTTTGGGAGGATTTGGTCCATGATTGATGGGCCCCATTGTTCAGTGCTTACAGTGAGGCAGCACATCGTGGCAGGAATACGTGTGGAGAAAAACTGCTCACCTCATCAACCAGGAGCCACAGAAAGTGAGAAGTGGTTGGGGGTCCCATAATCTTGATCAGGGCACACAACACAATATCCTCAAAACCTCCCAAGAGGCCCCACCTTGTAAGGTTCTCACCACCTCCCAAAGCTCCTCCCTAGGGACCAAACATATAGGCCTTTGCAGAACATTTAAGATCCAAACTATAGCATAATTCAAGACATGAAGGCATTTGTTTACAGAAACAAATGGTTCTGGAGCAACTGAATATCAGTAACCACTGAACTAGATCTCGATCTCACACCTAATATAAAATTTATGTCAACATGGATCAGAGATCTAAATACAACACTATAAAACATTTAGAAAAAAAGTTAGAGAAAATCTTTGGATTCTAGGATTAGGCAAATAATTCTCAGACTGGGGGCTGAAGTGGTGGCTTAGTAGTTGGAGCACATGCCTGACATGTACAAGGACCCAGGTTCAAACCACAGCACCACATACACAACTAAGTGTTGGAGAAACAAAGGCCAAATGAAAAAAATAAAATTAAATAAAAACAATCAAACAAAAAAAGAATTCTCAGACTGAACATCAAAAGTACAATCTAGTAAAGGAAAAATTGACTTAATCAAATATAAGCACTTTCCTTTGTGAAAGATCCCATTAAAATATCAAACAGCAAGCTACCGAGCAAGAGCAAGTGTTTTCAAATCACATATCGGACAAAGAGCTAGCTTTGTAAAATAATAATAAGCAATGCAATTAGAATCTGGACAAAAGACATGAAGGCACATTTCACTGAGAGAGACACCTACAAACCACAAATAAGGACATGAGAAGATGTTTGACATCATTAACCATTACAGAAAGGCAAATAAAAGCCGCAACGCTGTATTGCTGTACATTAAAATTTATGACAACAGCTAAAATTAAAAATACAACACCAAAAGCTGGAGGAGATGCAGACAAACTGGGTCATTTATACCGTGGTAGTGAGAATGTAAATTGGTATGGCTACTCCAAAATAGTTTGACAGTTCTTCATAAACTATATATGCGGGGCTGGAGCTGTGGCTCAGCAGTTACAGTGCTTGCCTGGCATGCACGAGTATGCAGGTTCAAGC
The DNA here is from genome assembly GCA_004027875.1 of Aplodontia rufa. NCBI lineage: Eukaryota > Metazoa > Chordata > Mammalia > Rodentia > Aplodontiidae > Aplodontia > Aplodontia rufa. Next base: position 1,385 of record PVKS010004223.1, on the reverse strand, counting down.
CCCAGCACCACACACAGTGAAGTGTCAGAGCAATGAAAGCACGTAAAAAATAAATGAAAACTGAGTCTCTTTTTCCTCTCTCTCTCTCACTCTCCCTCTCATTGTCTCTCTCTCTTTAAAAAATAAAATAAAATAAAATAAGCTATACATGCGAGTGCCAGACAAATCAGAAATTACATTCCTGGGCCTTTATCCTAGGCAAATGAAGACCTGTGTTCACACAAAAACCTGCACACAATTGTTTGTAGCTGGTTTATTTGTTTGTTTGTTTTTTAAAGAGAGAGGGACAGTGAGAGAGACAGAGAAAGAGAGAAACAACTTTATTTAGTTTTTCACATGGCCTTCGTTGCTCCAACACTTAGTTGTGTTTGTGTTGCTGGGGTTTGAACCCGGGTCCTTGTGCTTGCCAGGCAAGCGCCGAAACTGCTGAGCCACCGCTCCAGCCCCGTGTAGCTGGTTTATTTGGACAAAAAGAATATAGAAACAAGTCCATACCCTTTAACAGGTAATGGCTAAACCAGCAGTGGCATACCCATAGCATAAGTTATTACTGAACAATAAATGAAGTGAACTGTTGATGCATGGAACAGTCTAGAAAAACTTCCAGAGAATTATGCTGAATGAAAAAAGCCAATCCCAGAAGGTTATATAGTTTGTGATTCTATTTATATTTCTGAAATGACAAAAATTACAGAAATGGAGATGGATTAGTTGTAAGGATTAAGGAGGGCAAAGCAGCAAGAGGGAAATGACTACAAGGGTAGCAATGTGGCAGTGTAAATGTCCTGTGTCTTCGCTGTATTGATGTCAGTGTCTTGCTTGTGATATTGTGCTACGGTTTTGAAGATGTTACTATGGGGCACACTGGGTTAAGGGTACCAGCATCTTTCCATATGATGTCTTACATCTGTTTATGAGTATACAATCATCTCAAAATTTAATTTTAAAAGTTCTTTTAAGAAGTGTGAAAATTAAAACAGGATAAGCATAAAGTTAATTTCCAAATTCTAAAATATAAAATATAGGGAACAAATTTTACAATAATGTTACATATAACCATATACAGGAAGCACTCTGAATGTGTTCTCTCAAAATTCATTTGCTGAGGGGCTGGAACAGTGGCTCAGTGGTTACAGCACTTGCCTGGCATGCGCAAGGATGCAAGTTCGAACCCCAGCACCACGTACACAACAAAGTCTCGGAGCAACAAAGGCTGCATGAAAAACTAAATAAAAATTGTTTTCTCCCTCTCCCGTCCCCCTCTGTCTCTTCTTCTCTCTTGAAAAAAAAATTCATTTGCTGAAACTTAATCCCTAGCAGTGGGACTTTTGCAGAGGTGATGGAGTCATGAGGGCCGAGCCTTCATGAATGGGATTAGTGTCCTC
>PVKS010004222.1:0-95436 GCA_004027875.1 Aplodontia rufa | reverse complement strand
TTCTTCTGGGGGAAACTGCAACAGGTGAAACCCAAGGTGGTCATCCATGTTTTGGCATTACCCCTGGATAACAATGTATATATACATTGGTTATTGATGGTTTGATAATGTTTCCCTCTCAATTGTATCTCTATATACTCTTAATAAAAAAAAATAAAATGAAAATAAAAAAGTCTCTTCCTGAAAAGCATAAGACTTCTTTTGGTCACACAAATTGGTGAGCCTCTGCCAAACAAAATACATTTATCAAGACATTTATCATAGACATTTATCAAACGTCAAGCACTTATTAAATACTTTTCATTATATTCTCAAACTAATCTATAAAACATGACGTACATAGCGGGGAGAAGAAATGCTTAAACTCAACTCATGCCAAAGTTTCCCACTACATAAAAGTTTCCCACTATATAAAGGACAACCATTAGATATTAACATTTCTTAATATTTAGGAGATTCTCTGAAGATGAAAAATAAGACATAATAAAGTACAAACTTCTGTTTTACATTTTTCATAGTTTCTGTAAATGTGTATTGTATTCTAATGAGGTTTTTCAGAAATATTTATTGCATTAAATTCAGATTTTTCTACTTAATGCCTTAGTAAAATACCTACATGCACATTTTTGTTTTAATCATCAAATCTCTAAGAACTAGTTCTTAGACATATGAAAACATTCAAGTGTTAAAAGTATGTTCCTTTGCTTCAAAAAATTTTAGCCTATAAGTCACGTTTTGAATTATACGTTGAAATACAACATCCATAGCCATTGAGTTTGAGACATACATAAATAAAATTTAGCAAATAAGATAAATTTGTCAACAAATTCAAGTTAGCAGTTTTGGAAATTAACATGTACATCCATTATTGCTTTTTTCTTTTTTCATTTTTGTGTATCAGTACTATTATTTATATAGGTGAGTATATGCTCTATCAGAATAGAAAGCAATTCCTGCCATCTTGTATGTGAAGACTATCACCAGGTAGGGGTCCAAAGAGAACCCCCAAGAAAAGAAGGTACCCCAATGCAGTCCATGTGGTTCTTGATGTACAACACAGAAAAGAATTCCAGTATGCATCAGAGTCACAAGCAGAAACTTTCGGGAGAGCAGAGACAATACATTCAAAGGGCAAAGGAGCAAGGCTATCTGGAGAGTAAGATGCACTTTGGGGTCTCCAATTTTTTTAAGGTCATTTTTGTAAATGGTGAACTTGGAGTGATATCAGCCTGGCAAATTCCATTCTTTTGATCACAGAGTACAGAATAGGCCATGGTAATCTGGCACTTTTAAGGACTTTTAAGCTTAATGTTTCATGGTTAATAGATAATATTTGGAATATACCCATATCGTAGCTTTCTAAACTTCTCTCTTGGATTGTTTACTTAGTCTAAAGATACATTGTGTAAGCCAGTAATGTATGTAGGTATTAATAAACTGGGCTCACAATACTCTTACTATTTATGGGCCTTTCAAGAATTCAGGCCTGGGGAAAACAGGCATGGGGAGCAAAGATGAAGTATTTGTGGAGCTTTTAGATATAAAATTATAACTTCTTTTCCCTTCCTTATTAGATTCTGTTCTACCTACACTTATGTCTTCTCTTATCTGAGGGAGAATCAAATTTTGCCACCAGGGTATCAGCCAAGGTCTTCCCTTCATCTTCACAGAAGAATGTTCATAAAATAGAGAATATTCCATTTTTCTGATTTTCTCCCTTTTCCTTCTGATAGAATTCAGACGTGGGTAGTAGGAGTTCAATCTTCTATAATGGATGGAGTATTAATGAAAAAATTACACATGACATTCTCTAAATGAAAAGCAGGTTATATTCAAGACAATGTATTACAATGTGGCTTTGTAGTAGGGGAGAGAGATTGGATTCAATTCTAAGTCAAGGAAATTCGGGATTTACCGCCAAGCTGCAGAGTAGGTCTCAGTGGATGGAAAATTACCAAGAGAAAATATGAAGAGTAAGAAGGAATTAGGAATTATGACTAATCTGATGTAACTGTATACTTGATGAAGGCGGGTCATGGTAAACAAATATCACTTGGGAAATGGTGGGATATAACAAATCTTATCAGATATCAAAGATGGCTTAGGGGAATTCCTGCTAAAATTGTATAACATGGGGTGAACAATGATGTCCTATATTTAGGGCTTAGTTGAAAAGAGGAGCTTGATCAAGTGCTTTCTTTTTTTTGTTTTGTTTTTATTTTTGTTTTTTAGAGATAAGGACAGTGAGAGAGAGAGATAGAATCAATTTTCTTTAGTTTTTTATGTGGCTTTCATTGCTCTGACACTTTGTTGTGTATGTCATTCTGTGTATGTCGCACATATTACATATGTGTATGTCATATGTAATCCACTTCCTTGCACATGCCAAGCAAGTGCCATAACCATGTAGCCACTGCTCTAGCCTCAAGCCTGATCAAATTTGATCAAGGAGAGAGTGTTTATCAGGAGTGATCATAGAATCTATTGTCCAAATTGAAGATTTGTCCAAATTGGAGAGTAAAAATTTTTACTTTTAATAGTAAATCAAAACCAATATGTGCTAAGTAGAAAAAATCTTGGAAAAACCAATACATATTATCACAGTGTATCCTACAGTAAGAGTGATGAAGATAGAAGGCACAATATTTTGAAATGCCTGCCTACATGGTACCAGAAAACCTCAACATAAGATTTTGTCTACCTTCTATATATCTCTTTTGTGAAATCACATTTCTATTTTTACATGTACTTTTATGTGACAATTTTAATTCCAGATATGAGAACTTTTTGTGTCAGAAAAAAAATGGAGTCTGAGTTGAATGAGTGTAGACAATGGGCAAGACTTTATTTAGGGAAAAAGACAGGAAAGTCTTCACCTTGAGAAGGGAAAGAGCACTGACCGAGAAAGAAGGAAAATTTAAGCTTGTGTTAGTCAGCTGTTACTTGTTGTGACTTAAATATTTTGCAAAACAATTTGGAAGAGGAATTTCCTCAGATCAACTAGGAAGCAAAGAGAGGGAGTGAGGAGCCAGGGACCCAGTAACCAACCTCCTCCAGCCATGCTCCACCTGCCTACAGTAACCATCCAGTAACCCATTGAAACTATTAAGCCATTAAATAGGTTAACATACGGATTGATACTTCTCTCATAATCTAATCATTTCACCTCTGAAAGTTGTTGTGTTGCAACATGAACTTTTCAGGAGATATCAAAATTGTAAAAAGGCTGCCTCCCAAAAAGAAAGAGTCAGACTCTTTTCAAGTGGTTGAAAGTGAGGAAGGGTCTAATGTTTTTGTAATAATTTATTTTGAAAGTTTTTTTTTTTTGTGGAAGATATTCTTGTAGTATCTTTTGGTAATGCCCTATACCTACATTTTCATGATTAATTTTGATGGAGAAAAGTGGGAGATCAAAGACAAATTCTTTACATTGTAAGAGTGGAGGATTAGGAAGACTTTTGGCAACAGATTATGATTTAAGGCCCAAGAGATAATTCACTCTTTTGTCCCCTATTCTAGCTTCTGTCAGTATCAGTTTTTGCCACATGTGACAGAATCTAATCAGAACTAAACAGTAATTGATCAGTACTTTGTGTTATTTCTGAGCAACTCAAAACTGTTCTGTCTTTGGTCTAGGATTGAACAATAATATAACTATTTTGTGCAGTGTGTGGGAAACCTTTTATATGTCTTGGAAAAGTATTTGCTGATTTGTTCCAAACTCTATCTTCAGGATTAGACTGCTATATTGAAACACCATAATCTTAACCACTTGGTACAATATTAATTTGTTTATCACTAAGGCAAAGTTCACATATGGGTCTAAGAAGCTGTTATCAGCAATTCACCATGCATAAATCTTTTCATTTTTAAAGAGAAAAAAAAATTTTTTAGAGAAAGATAATTTTTTTCATCTGCTTTTTATTTTTCCTCTACTTATTTGTTTTATGTGGTTCTAGGGAATGAACCTAGGACCTCACACATGCCAGGAAAGTACTCTACCAGTGAGATACCTCTCTAACCCAAAATGCATGAGTTTGGGGTGATTCTACTTGAAGGTTATTCTTCCTATAGGTGACTTAAATTAAATTCATTAAACTTTTATGAAAAAGAGCAAATCACATGATTGAGAATTTGGGGGGGTTTCCAGGATATTCTCTATATATACATGTATATATTATATATACTGGTATATAATATGTACTAGAAAGGGGAAGATATCACAATGTCAATGAACAGTAGTGAGTTGTGCCATGTTTGCTAGCCTCTGAGGGCATATTAAAGACAAACAAACCGAGTATACCAATGCATATGTCAGAATGCTGGAATTTTCTCTTTTCTTTTTGCTTTTTAGGAGCAGATTCCCATAAGAGAAAGATAAATTTAGGCTAAGATGTATCCATGTGCAGAAATAGATGAAAATGAATTTAGATTTTCTAAAGGAGGTACTCTTTACTTGAATCTTGCAGCAGATTTCTTCCCATAATTTAGAGCCTTAGAGTGTTGTTTTAAAAATTAAAAAAAGAAAAGGAAAAGAAAAAAAAAGCCAAAAAATCTGAAATGAGATATTGGATGGTTAAGAGATATCACCTTCACACCCAAGCTTTAGTTGAGATGAGGGAAAGAGGTTTTCTAAGGTAGAGATTAGTCAGTAAGAAACTTTAATTTTCATGCTTGTGACCGTGAAGTGCCAAATATGGCACTTGGCATTTGGGAAAATTGCAGAAGCGGGAAGGTTACTCTCACCTTCCTTCCCTCCTCCTCTGAGTCAGACCTTGAAATTATGCTGACCTTACTGTAAAGTAGGTCACCATTTAGAGTCGCTCTTCCTGTATCCAGAGAAAAGAAATATTTTTCTCCTCTAAGGCATAAAGATACCAAGAACATAGTTAAATTTGTCTTTCTAAGTTATCTCCAGTAAATCATATCATTTTTTCCTCCAATCACATTTCTCCATTGCATCAAATTTAGCATAAAAAGTGTAAAGATTTCATTCTTTCTCTGGGTCTTCATTTCTTCTTTTCATTTTCACTTTATACAAAGAAGTTTGTATTTTTTATTTGTTTGTTATTTTCTCTTTTTATTATATTAGTCTTAGCCATAAACCTACAGATCAGTAAGAAAATATGTTATGGTTTCTACCCTATAACAAAAGAAGTACATTGACTTCAGTTACATGTTTGTGTGAAATTGGTCGAAGACTAACTAGACAGGACTCTAGTTAGTCTGGAATTCTAATGGGAGATACAAGCAATAAATTACAGTATAAGTAAATTACATAATATTTTAGAAGGCTCTATATGCTTTGGAAATTATAGAAAATATAATTGTTAAAGATATTAGAAGTACTAGGACACAAAAACATTTTAAAAATATATTGGAAAGATTGGACATATATAAATCTTAACATTTTAATAAAAATTTAAAGCAGATAAAAGTGTTATTAGTCTCTGAACATAAGAGGGAAGAGGGCCTCTGGCAACATAAAGGAGCAAAGGTGAAGAAGACCTACCCTGTTCTAGAAGCATCACCACAAGAAGGGTAGCATGGGCATGGCAGTATGAATGGCTGATGACATCTGAAATCATAATGGTTCATCCCATGTAGCAGTGTCTTTGGAAAGACCCTGATTTTCTACAACTGATGCAGGAGGACTTTGGACTTTGCTTAGAGTAGGATCATAAACTGATTTGCCTTTCAAAAGAGTCATCTGGGTTTCAGTATGATTTTAGGCAGCGCAATTGAAGTAGTTAAGAATGCATCTACAGTAATCAAGGAAAGAGAGGATATGTTAGTAGCATGAAAATAATGCAAAACCATCAGGTCCTTGATGCATTTTGGTGTTAAAGACAATCCTTACAGTGTTCACATTAAAAATAATCAGGGCAGGGGTGAGTTGAGTATAATCCTAAAATTTTGGCCCAATAAATCAAAGAGTGGTTTTTAATCCACTTAGATGGAGAATGTCTTCAGTGAACAAATAGGGGCTAAATTGTGTAGGGGCAGAGAGGTGTGACAACTTTTCTCACCTGTAGTAAGGTCCACAGAAAACACTCCAATTATAAAGACAGGCTAATAAGAGAAAAACATAATATGTTTATTTAATCCAAGTTTTATATGACATGAGAGTCTTCAGACAGGAAAATCCAAGGAGCCAGGAAGACTGGAGTTAAAACTCAGTGGTAGAGTGTATGCTTGGCATGTGCAAAGTCCTAGGTTAACTTCCAAGCACCAAACAAACAAACAAACAAATAAATAAATAGACCCAGGGATAACTGTCTGCTGTATATGCTTAGGTTCAATGAAGAATGGATGGGTATTTAGGAATGGGACTGGACAAAAGATAAAACGTGATGAGATTAAGACTAAGGGAGAAAAGTCAGCAGGCCCATCTGCTCAGATTTTTTTTTTTTGCCCATTTTCTGTGGTATTCCTTCCCCTTAAATGTGGGACAGGAATCCTCTGCAAGGAAGGTTTTAGATCCTACTTTCAAACAAAGTAGAGCAGAGAATTTCTTTGCAACCAGCTGTCACTCAGAAAGGTGGAGGGAATTCAGAGTAATCATCTTTCTTCTGAAGTCTTACTAATTTATTTCAGTTCAAAATACTTTAGGGTAGTATTTTTTAAGTTTGATAGGCATAAATGTGAAAGCAGATATATGGTTTCATATGGATATGGTATGTGTTAGAAGTCCATCAGATGTTCAGGAGCATGTGTTAATTAAGCCATTGACTATATTAGGCTCCATTTGAGGAACTCAGACAGACAGACTGGTGATGTTTGATATCCCTGACAAAAACATGATACTTAAAGCCTTAAGACTGGCTGAAATCATAAAGGAGATACTGTTATGGTTTGATATTGGGTGACTCCCAAAAGCTCATGTGTGAGACAATGCAAGACAGTTTATAGAGACTGAAGTTCACCAGTGCGTTAATCCCTTTTCGGGTTTAATTGGGTGAAAGCTGTGGCAGGTAGGCTTTGGCTGGAGTAGCTGGCTCCATGAGGGTGCACCTTTGAAGTATATGTTTTGTTTGCAGTGAGGGGTTCTCTCTGGTTCTTGGTATCATTTTCTAATACACTTTCCTCAGCACACACTTCTACCACAATGTTCTACCTCCTCCTCCCAGAGCAATGAAATCAGTAGTCCCTGAACTGAGACCTCTGAAACTGTGAGCCCCCAAATAAACATTTCCTCCTGTGAATTGTACTTGTAGCCAAGAACAGTGGCACATGCCTGTAATCCCAGAGATGTGGGAGGTTGAGGCAGAAGGACCACAAGGTCAAGGCCAACCTCAGTAAATTAACAAGGCCCTATCTCAAAATAAAAAATAAAAAATGGACTTGCAGATGTTGTTCAGTGGTTAATCAAACTTGGTTTAATCCCTGGTAACACCCCCTCCCCCCAAAAAAGAATAAATGAAATAAAATGAAATCGTTCTTGTTAGGTCTTTTGGTCACAGTGATAACAAAGCTGACTAACGTAGTTATTGTAGATAAAAAAAGGAGGAACTCAGAAAAAGGGAATTACTCCTATGACAGTACAGTATTAAATGTAAGGGGTGAAGACATGACAGGTGAAGTAGGAGGAAAATCTGGATGTGAAATGATGACAGTTGGGAAGTAAAGAGAGAGAGAGAGAGAGATACAGAAGAAGAAGCCAGGATTATGCAATATCTTCCAAGAGCATGCCCTAGGGAAATGCACTACCGCTGAGCTATATCTCCAGTGTTTAAAAACAATGCTTATTTTTTGGAACAGTATCTCTCTATTCAAGAGGCTAATATAGGAGGATCACAAACTTAAGGCCAGCCCCTGGAAAATTAGAGAGATCCTCTCTCAAAATAAAGTGATTTAAAAGGCTGGGGGTATAAAGTTAAGTGATATTACAATTGCCTAGCATGATTAATGCCCTGGATTCAATGCTCAGTCTACATAAATACATACATAAGTAAATAGAATTTATCTCAAAGGAGCAAAAAACAAAGGCCAGGTCTGTCTTTGGACAAAGGCAAATTCATACTACACATGGAATGAGTAAATCAAATGCTACTGAGAGTCCACATAAATTTTGAAGAAAAATAGCTTTATGTTTATGATAAAGGAAATGATCTATCTTATAGGCAGTAAATGTTGACAATGCGAAAGGGAAAAGCAAGAGTTTGTAGAGCAAGTGTTTTGAGTTAATGAGATCCAGTAGGATCTAATTCATAAGAAGGATGATTTGCCACTGATAGAGTCATAATGATTCACCCAAGTTAAGGTGAAAAAATACAGTAGGTGACTGCAAATACTGCAAGATGGATTGATGTGGTACAAGTCTGTACACACTATTTTCTGATTACTGCAACATTTATACCAGTGTATGTAGTCACAAGATATTTTGACATAAAATTACAACTCTGGGTTAACAGAAATAAGACAGGAGTTTATTCTGATCCCAATATGAATGACCATCGCCCTTGGGACACAAATTCAAATTACCAAATCTCCACCATGGGAGAGTGTCATAGAACAAAAGAAAGTCATGAATCAACATATTTGCCCATTACAGTAATGGGGACATCAACCACTTGGGCTATGGCAAAGCCAAGAAATCTCTTCCATAGTTTTCAGATGTCAGTTTACAGTATTCTTAGCTTTAGGGTCAGTGGAGTTTAGAGGTCGGCTAAACCTAGTGACACATTCCAAGAAGTTTATAAGTAGTTATGAGAATATTAGACCAGATACAAAAACTATGTTAAATGACTACTAAAGGACCTAACATAGCCCAAGGTAGCTTTGCCTACAACAATCCACCTTTCCTTACCATGTTCTAATCAGCCAAGGTGAAGTTCTCTATAGGATCTGTATTATACACTCAGCTTCTTCATAGAAGTGCTCACAGATAAAAAGAGTGAGAATGAGAAAGATGCTGAATATTTAAAGAAAAAAAAAAGAGAAAGAAGTTCTGAAAAAAAACTCCTGAGAATACACAAAAATTGATGAACTAAAGATAGCTTACTATGATTTCCTTCAGCAATAGGGTTCACTTGAATTTAGTCATCATGATGACTAAATTTAAATGCTTCTATTCATTGCACTTTTTAGATTTTCCTGCAGCTAAATTTTAGAAGCATGATGCAGATGTGAAGTAGGCAGAGTACAGGATTCACTGGGATTATGGTTTTGCCAAAGTGTAATAAAGTGTTGTCCTTAGGCCCAACCTTCCCCTTCCACTCAAGATCTGTCGTGGATCTTCCTACTCCTAGTTAGCCCCCAGGGAAGTCGATCTCTATCAATTGCTTCTCCTAGCACCCTTTGCAGTTTACTTCTAGCTGAGGTTCAATCAGTGGAAAGTTCTAATAGAACTTTGGAAAATGGAAAGTTCCAGACACCTTCAGCACAGTACTTTATACACTCACTCATCTCAGGAAGGTGTTTGGTGGCAAAAGTAGTGTCTCTGTCACATTTCTAACTCTTAGAGGAGCAGCAATGCTACTTGTTCTTATGGCTTCAGTTTTAAGGTTTTTGATGGCTCTCTGCTTTTGGAAGGGCCTGGCTGCCTCATCCTTAGCTAGTTCCCTTAAACTAATTGACACATCTGCAAAATTTCTTCTGTGAAAGAATTTCCAAACATACACTTTGAAGTCTTTTTTTACCACTGTATGGATTCACACTTCACATAAATATTGTACAACAAGACACATTAGAGTGCATTGAAAGAAGGTATTATAGTAATTGACTATGGAGTATCCCAAGAGAATATTTCTTATCTCTCTATTATGATTGCCAATTTTGAACAGGGAAGGAATTTTTGAAACAAAGTATTAAATAATAAAATAAGTTTATTATTTTGTAAATGCAGTAACTAATATTGTTATAGATTGTTTCATTTGCTCCTTAGTTTTTATTTTTTTTTTGTTTTTGCTTTTAATTTTTGTTTTGATTAAGTTCTCAAATAAGGTAACTGAGAAAGAGAGAATTAGTAGTGACCAGTGACTTAAATCAGGGTGGGTGTTTGTGTGTGTTTGTGTGTGTGTATTTAAGGATACTTGCTTCCTCAACAAAGGACAAAGATATACATATTAGTCATAATTGTAATGTAATTCAATATTCATAAAATGTTCATGTAATAAACAAGAATTTATGGCAATTTCCATTTTAGTTTTGATTCTTTTCAAATGCGAACGTTATTCAATATTTTCAGTATTTTTGTTTGGTTTGTTTTAGTTTTATTCTCCTTATTCTCATGGTAGCTAAATTCATACCTTAATATGAGAGATAAAAAAAAAAACTAAAAGCCACTTAACATCTGGAGTTCATAAATTGCTTCTGACATCTTGACCATCTACTTAAGTAACTGCTACAAAAATTCAAATGATGTGTTCATTTTGTTATCTAAAGTTCCTTTGACTTGTGCTTAAGATAAAAAAAAACTCTACTATAATTCCTACAATAAAAATATAACCTTTAAAGAGAGTTACCATTATTATAGATGCAGGTTTTTAATTTAAAATCCTCTGGAAATGTGCTAACTATCCAGAGCTTATTTTTATTGAATGCTTATTTTTCTTTCTTTTAGGTTTCCTGGTGACCAATTGAATTGTCAGAGGAAGGGAACTTATATAAAGAGTGCTTACTTATCTCAGATAAAAGAGACTATTCACACAGACAAGAGAACTAAATAATGTCTGATGAGTCCAGCTACCAAACTACTTTTCATTTAGTGGCCACCCTATGTCCTAAAAAAAAAAAAAAATGATTGTGGTTGTTGGTTGACATAAACTGCATTGTTTCTATCCATTGCTGCTGAGATATGGAAAGGCTGAAATGAAGGCACATTAGTGAAAAACTGAATGCAAATGAACCTACTTTGAAACTAGGAGAGGCAAAACTGTAGTTTGTTGCTTTATTTATGTAGGGTGATTGGCAATAGGACTTATTACTCAAAGACACAGGCATTCTATACTTTTTAAATATGTTTTATTTTTAAATCTGTAGATTGGAATTTTAATGAAAGCAAGAGAATGATATTGGTACTTTTAGGGACACTCTGATTTGCTAACAACAACAAAGAGGTATATTGTTATGGGCTAAATTAAGTACTCCCCAATTCACTTCTTCAAGCCCTAATTCCCATGACCTCAAATTGTGACTGAATTTTGAGACAAATTGTGTATAGAAGTGATCAGTTTGGAATGAGTCCTTTAAGATGGTGCCTAATCCAATATGACTGGTGAACTCATAAGTGGAGAGACAGTAGGTACCTGGGAATGCCAAGAAAGACCATGCCAGGATAAAATAAGAAGGTGACATCCATAAGCCAAAAGGAGACATATTCAAAGGAACCAACCTTGTGGCCATTTTAATCTTGGGCTTGTCATCTCCACAACAATGAACACATTTCTGTTGTTTAAGCTACGTAGTCTGGAATTTTGTTAAGGTAGCTCTATTAAACTAATATGTGTATTAATTGTTAAATAATGAAATATAAAAATATATAAAAGGCACCACATCATGTATCTTCCAACTATCACTCTATCAACAAAACAGTTTACAAAGGAAGCAAGAAAATTAGCAAAGAAGAAATTGTTAGTTTTATAGTTAAATATTTAAGAATTATTTATTTCTCTAATTATTTATACCTGGATAGAACCGTTTGTGGATCACAGTTCAATGACTGATGCAGATTGATGCTAACCTTTGGAGAAATGATAATGTGAATGTTCTAAGAGAGCATTATATCATTAAACATACTCAAATTAAAGAACCGTACCATTGCCATCATAGTACTTTCTTTCATTTATCATTTACTTCACTTCTTACTCTGTGTATGATAGTTTTCATATGGTGGGGGTGGCTGGAGTGGTGGCTTGGCAGTTACAGCACTTGCCTGGCATTCACGAGTATGAGGGTTCAAACCCCAGCACCTTGTACACAACAAAGTGTTGTAGGAACAAAGTCATGTGAAAAACTAAATAAAAATTGCTTCTCTCTTTCTCTCAGTGTCCCTCTTTCAAGAGAGAAAGAGAGAGAGAGAGAGAGAGAGAGAGAGACTATGGTGTACTTCCAAATGTTTTTGTATGTGTTTGTGTGTGTGCGCATGAATCAAGAAGTGCTCTGTCACTGAGCTATATTCCCAACCCTGTTTCTTTCTTACTTTCTTTTTTTTTTCATAAAGAGAGAGGAAAGTGAGAGAGAGGGAGAAGGAGAGAGAGAGAAACAGTTTTTATTTAGCTTTTCATGTGGCTTTCATTTCTCTGAGACATTGTTATGTACCTGGTGCTGGGGCATGAACTCGAGTACTCGCTCAGGCCAGGCAAGCGCCTTAACTGCTGAGCCACTGTTGCAGCCCCCAACCCTATTTCTGATTTGAGAGCTGGCCTCAACAAATTGCCCAGGCTGGCTGTCTTCAGCCTCCAGAGTTGCTGGGATTACATGAGTGTACCAAGCCTAGATAATTATTATTTCTAATGGGCAAAATAAAAAAGGGAGCCTCTGTTGACCTGCCCATTATTTAGTTTATTTGTTCATGTATATCAGGATTTTGTTTTATCCAAGCAACAAAACCCACCAGTTAAATATGATTAATTTAGAGACGTCTAATTATCTCATGTTACAGATGATCAGAGAAACCATTAACAACTTAGACTTTTTATTTTCTTGTTTTTTCATCTCAAATGTGTAAATTAATCCTGAAGTAATTCTAATATGATTTATTTTCTTTTTCCAGGCACACGCATCAGAAAGAGGATTAATAGCAAAAGGTTTTTTAAATAAGACATATGTTTTAATAAAAAGGTCTGCCTTTATTATTTCACATACAGCCCACTGTTTCTTATTGCATCACTTGATCAATCTTGTCTGTGAAATTTCTAAAAGAAAATGTAATTGAGGTCTTTGAATGGCCAGTGGCTACGCTGGGATAGCCAATCTACGAAAGAAAAGATATGTCTAAAATATATAATACATCTAATCTTACAGGATAGACAGTTTTGGTAATGGGGTCAACTGAGTTCTTCACCCATGATAAACAATCCCATTTAAATTGTCTTTGTGGTTATAGCACACTTTACATCTATAAGTGACTTTCTTCTATTTTTTCTTTTCTGTTAAGCTTCTCTCTCAATTTTTCAGATTGATTAACTCTATTTTTAAATACATTACTCTCAATTTTTCAGATTGATTAACTCTATTTTTAAATACATTAATATGTCTGATCAGATTAATAGATATTACTGGATGAAAACATTTAAATATATAAATATGTTTAATTAGATTAACAAATTTTAGTGGGTGAAAAGTTGTTCTGCTTTAATAAATTTGAATCCTATCATCTTTACGAAGGCTCATTGAGTTAGACTAGCTGTAACAAGCCATTCTCAGGGAGAAGTCCACAGAACATGATAAAGTTTATGATTTTACCGAATTGCAACCTATAAAGGTAGCCTTGCATAATTTCATTTATTATTTATTGATTTCTTTCATTTTCTGTTTTATTTTGTTTTTTCTTTTTGTTTCTTCAGTACTGAAGAACAATCTCATGACCTTGCACTTCCTAGGCAAGCTGTACACCACTGAGCTAAAACTCCAGCCTAGTCTGGCACACTTATAAGGATTTTGCATATATACAAAGTCCTAAGTTAAAATCTTAGGACACTGTTTTTTCTGACAACAAAAGAAGTATCTGCATCTGTTTGCAGTTTTTCTCAAGCTCCGATTTCCACAAATCAACACAAAAAGGAAGAACTTAATGATTAGGACACCAAAATCTTTATAATGGATCAGGAAGTTGTCTTCTTTGTCCTAGAGGGAGTTACTTAGTATATCTTTTTTTTTTTTTAAAGAGAGAGGGATGGTGAGAGAGACAGAGAAAGAGAGAAACAACTTTATTGAGTTTTTTCACATGGCGTTTGTTGCTCCAACACTTAGTTGTGTATGTGATGCTGAGGTTTTGAACCCGGGTCCCCGTGTCTGCCAGGCAAGCACTGAAACCGCTGAGCCACCGCTCCAGTCCCCTTACTATATCTTTTAATTTTATTTCCTGCATGAACATCTATGAAAAGAGAGTTCAGAACAAAAGGCAATTAGGGTTATACTCTCAAGACTCACAGAAATACTGAGACAGATTAGGAGAGATAGTAAAATGGCTAGGTAGTCTGGACAATGAGTCCCATTCAACCACACCTAGAAGCTAGCTGGTAAAGAGAGATTTAGGGGCATGCTCATGGCCTTCAAATGCAAAAGACCACGAGGCTCACCTCTGGGAGCAACTTCTTTGTTCCAGAGGTTGGAAAACTGAAAATGAGAGTGAACACAGTTGGGAACTAGTCAAGATTTGCTACCTGTTTTAATTAGATTTTATCCAATGATGTTGGTGCTTTTCTCAATGCATGCTTTATATGAATCTTAATCAAGGCTCAAATCCAAAACCAATATAAACCCTGGCCTAACACACTTAAGACATGATCCTGCTTCCAGGTACCCCTCTGCCTTGCAGACACTGCTCTCCTTCCTTAAGTAATCCTACCCTTTTTACTCTTGCCTTCTGAGGTTGTCTGTGGATTTTATTCTTCAGATTCATGAGACAAGAACCCAGAAGATTGGCGCCAAATTCCCAGGATGTGTTTCAACACCAAGAGCCACCACAAACCCCTCAACAGAAACAGGGAAAAACCCAGCTCTCAGATGGGGAGCTGCTAACAGTATTTCAGGTGCAGAAACCTGCAGACAACCCAGATTCCCAGTTTTAAATGGAAATAGTTACAAACCCTGAAAATGGGCCACTTTTGCTGCAGAATTCTGCAGGCATCCCAAACTCCATCTGCCAGTGGGAGCAGAGAATCCAGCCTCATCTCAAAACCCCAGCATCCATAGGACTTGTGGATAAATGCATCCCAATGTAAGAGACCACACCCTTGTTATATAGGTATCTGCTTTAGTCAACTATTTCACTGCTGTGACAAAAAGACTTGACAAGAGCCATTTTAGAAGGAAAAGTTTTATTTAGGGGCCTACAGTTTAGGAGGTCTTAGTCCATAGAAGGCCAGCTCCATTCCTCGGGGCTCAAGGTGAGGCTGAACATCATGGTGAAGGCATGGCTTCAAGGAGAAGAGAAAGAGACTCCATGAGACATACAGAGTATACATCCCAACAGTTTGTCTGCAGTGACCCACCTCCTCCAGCCACACCCTACCAGCGTACAGTTGCCAGTTAATCCCCATCGGAGGATTAACTCACTGATTGGGTTAAGGTTGGCATAACCCAATCCTTTCACTTCAGCCTTTGCCTTGTCTCACATATTGAGCTTTTGTGCGACACTTTTCATTCAAATCTCAGCACTTTCCCTGGCCTCCCAGGCCTTCCTTTGAAATCTTGGTATAAGGATAAGGATTTTTTTACACCCTTGAACATGAAGTAGGTGTGGTCTAGCTAATTCCTGATATTCCCTCAAGCTTTCTTTTGTTGTTGTTCCTGTTTTTAGCATCTCTTTACTGGCAGCAATGTCTTTAGCAACTGCAATTTCTTTAGTCCCAGTTTTACACCCAGATTTTTTTTTTTAAAGAGAGAGAAAGATCAACTTTATTTACTTTTCATGTGGTTTTTGTTGCACTGACAGTCAGGTTTGGGGGTTTGAACTGGGTCCTTGTGCATGCCAGGCAAGCTTCTACTCCAGCCCATGCTCCCATCTTTCAAGTGCAAGCTCTTCAAATCCTCCTGCTCCTGATCATTGCAATAACTTTGGCTAAAAGCTGCCTGCAATATCCACACCACCATCTGAATACTAGGTGCCCAGAAATTTCTTCCACCTGCTTAAGGAATCCATTGCCTTTATTTTATTTTTGAAATTTTTTTTATTTAAAGAGAGAGAGAGAGAGAGAGAATCAATATTTTTTTAATCTGGATTTTATTTTCTGACACTTAGTTTTTTTTGAGGTGCTGGGGTTTAAACTCAGGTCCTCATGCATGCCAGGCAAGTGTTGAAACTGCTGAGCCACTCTTCCAGCCCTTCCATTTCCCTTAAAATCAGACTTACGAAAAGTCTCAGGACATACGGGTAAAATGCAGACAACCTCCTAGCTAAAATGTATCACAAATGGCCTTCAGTCTAATTTCCAATAAAGACCTCCTTCTTCTCTTTCCACTCATGAAACCTGTCTTTGCTGTGCACAGCCCTGTCAGCATTCCCATCTTCTGATTTCTCACCAGAATCACCTGTTAGGCTTTGCTTACAAGAATATAAAGTTTTTCCAGCTTGCCTCACTACACTTGATGCTAGTTTGGTGGGAAGACAGGTTCTTGTTCCCAAGTGATGAAGAAGGAAACCGAGTGATGCTGAGGCAAGCTTAGTTAACAGATTTTATTTTAAGAAAATAATAGAAAGCCAAGCGTAGGGCAAAGAGCAAACTTCCCCAGAGTGGGAGAAGGGGACAAAGCCAAAGAGGGAGTGGGACTCACCCTTTTTGTACTTTCATAACCATTGTTTTCCCTCCCTCAGGCCTTGAAGCATAGGTATGGGAGTTCTTGCTATATCCAGCCTTTGGCCTGTGCCTGCAAGCATATTTTTCTCCAGAAGGAATGGGGTGCCTTTGTTAGCTGAAGGCAGTGTCTGCATGGGAACCCACCTCGAGGATCCTCCATACTAGCATTGGGGATGTCAATTTGTTATGCGTATTTGTTCATTAAGAGTAGCAGATGCTCTTTATTTTCTTAACATAAAAAGAACCAGCTTCCTCTTGATTGACCCAAAATTCCAACTATGATTTTTCCTGTCTCAGTCCCTGCTCTAATTAAGAAAACTTTTACTGCTGTAAAAAGGGGAATTTGGGTGATAAGCTTTCAGCTGCTTCAGCCTGAGAGGGGACACTGTGGGGCAAACAGTTTAGACTTCCCTTTAAGAATGCTTGAAGCAACTAAGGTGTCCATGAAGAGGGCCATCTGGAGTGCTCATGGGTGGCTCCATCTTCATGCCATCTGGAGTTAACAGATTTTAACCTGGAATGAGTCAGTCAAACTAAGATACTAAAAAATAATATCAGAATGAAAAATCAATATTGATTCTAAGAGAGGAGTGAATCAAATTAATTGAGATCGACAATTTGGCTCCTCAAAGACCAACAAGTATTGTGACTGAGAGTGAACTAAGCAACAGCAGCTGGGATTTCAAATGACAAGTATAAGGGTCAGACATCATAGAGTAGAGCAAAATGACTAATTGCCTTAAGGTTTAGGACTAGGTGCCACTCCTCTTTTGGCTTCTGGATTCTTAAAATACATAGCCTGGACAGTCACAGGGCACATGGCATGTACTTTTTATAAAATCACAGGTGTCCCCTTGAGCTGTTAAGATAAAGGGACTAGATAGTCATCTTTTTAAATGCCATATATTGCTGTGTTTTGGTTGTACTCTTCTCCTAGGTGTTTAAGACTAAGGTAGTCAAAATTGGCATTGCTTCCAATTTACTATTGAAGTTAGTCAAGATTTTTCAGGGATCCTTAGCTCCTCTGACTTGCCCTATCAGTGCAATCTGTGGGATGGGTCACAGTCTTGCTGACCATATGTGCCTTCTCTGAGAAGCATTTGGGATATTTCCCTCTCTATTAACCCTCTGTTCACAGTACCCACACTGGTTGCAATTTGTTCTCCAGTGAGGCTTTACTTTCCTGATCAGGAGATCATGAGACCCAGAGTTAGTTACAAAGCCCTTGGAAAATCCCTATTGTTCCCAAGTCCTGGGGACCTTAAAGAACAATTGCCAAAATATTGGTGTTTTTCTTGGCCCTTCTACTTACCTAACAATGGTCTCTTGGATTTGGTATTAAACATGCAGCAGGCCAGTTTCACCAGTCTTTTAGCTCTAATATACTTACAACCTCTGTTTAGTTGGGATCATTATCAGTGCTAGAAGACAGCCTTATATCTGTGATTGCTTGTTATTTCAAAGAAACTCAGATTGTTATATTAGAAGTCATACTCCTTTAAAGCACTCAGACAACAGTTAAAAGGTTCCTATTAAAAACAGTAACATAAAATTTGATATTTAACTTTCTGATGATAGGATATTATTGTCCAATTACAAAATATTAGATGACATAAATAAATCCCTAATTAAATTTATTGTTTTTATATAAATTTGATAGAGGCTACCATTACAGATTAGTTTAGTTTGGAAATACCCACTTGGTAGTGTCCTCCTAAATTTTACATTTCAAAACTTATATACTCGGAGGCCAGGAGCACATATAATATGCAGAGAAGCCATTGATAATATTATAATTACATTGATACACTTGTATTAACCAACTTTAACTTTTATAAATAATTTCTTTCAGATTTAGTTTCCTGAGGTGATAAAACCTAACACCAGAAATTATTCTCATATATAAGAACAGATCAATGTTTTAAGAAACACTCTTTGCTTTAACACATAGAGAATTAGATAAATTCTGGCTTATAGCAATACATTAATATTTGACCTTAGGAAAAAATCTTAAAGTAAGAGATTGCACTTGTTATAGTCAAGTTTATTCATACAAAATCTTTTGAGATTTATCCTCCACAAACTTTGTGCAAATTACTTACAATACTCTATAGCTTCTTTATTTTAGCATACAAAATGTTTTCTCATTCAAAAATATTTCTTTCCATCAATTTTTTTCATATTAAAATATATTTCCATACCTATAATTTGATATTTATTTAAACAATTCCTGACCCTTTTATTTAAAAATCTACATTTTGAAGCAATCCTTATAAAACTTCTAAATTTTTCCAATTAATCCCCGTACTAAGATAGTGATTTATGCTATTTACAGTACTTTAATTGAAACGCACCTGAAACCTTCTTTACACTTTGCATATAGAATTACATCTGCTAGAATTGTAATTCTTAAAACCTTGCTTTCAGAGAAGACCCAGAAAAAAGCAATCTGAAATTCTCTTTTTTAGTTATGAATCTATAAAAGTACATTTAATAAATCAAAATACAAGTCTCCTTATAGAATTTAAGAAGTGAAGGGTACTCAAATTTACTTATTGATTGATGTTGAATGTGCAAATTATTCAGATGTCTCCTTTAACAAACACATTAATGAAGATTAAACCCATTTATGTTAAATATCATTTACTTTTTTTTTAAACAGAGAGATACAGTGTGAGACAGATAAAGCAGGAGAGATTCAATTTCATTTGGTTTTTCATGTGGCTTTCATTGCTCCAAGACTTTGTTGTTTACATGGTGCTAGGGTGCTGGAGTTCAAATTCACCTGCTCATGCATGCCAGGCAAGCACCATAACCACTGAGCCACCACTCCAGCCCTAATTTAGTTATTTTAAACAGTTACAATTAGATTATCATAAGACCAAGATACCAGACAAGTAAAGATACACAGCAGTAGTTTCTACCCTGCTAAAGAAAAATCCTAGAGGCAATGTTCATTTCACCAGTAAAATTGAAATCCAAAACTTAGGACCCTCCAAACAAAACAGCCCTGATTTTTCTAGTAAAGGAGCATGTGAACCATATTTATCAAACCAGAGTGCATTCTAGATCAGATTAGAGTCAGTCCAGGTGTTTAAAGAATGTGGGAGCCCAGGGGATCCTCAGAAAGAAAAATTCTCAAGGTAAAGAAGATTTGTATATATGGTACATTCCCATTTTTCCTTCCTCATGCCCAAGCAGAGAAAGGAGGGAAGCAGGATGAATTAGGGCATTTCTCAGTGTTCCTGGGTCCACAAGGGTCCTTTTACGGACTTAATGTCTGAAGCTCAGGCCAGTGCCTGCATTGTCCCAAAGAAGAAAGCAAACAGCTGTTTTTTAGCACAAGGGAGGAACTTACAGAGAACAGAATCTCAGAGTACAAGAGTAAACAGTCTTTTAGGCTCTACAGACAGCTGCTTGGATTTAAAAGTGCCATATTTTCCCTCTGGTTTCAAACTGATTTGGGCACTAGCTCATGTGGCTTATCAGACAGAAAGAGAGTGGAAAAGCTGCCATTTTTGGCATATTTTGGAAAGACTCATGCATAAGGTACTTTTTGCTCACACATAGGCACATTTTCTTTCTTCCTTTCTCCCTTTTATAAATGTGTGGTGTTATAGTTTATGTTTTCTTTCAGAGACTATATTTTATTTCTCCAGTTGGTAATCAGGCCAGGTTAGATAAAGAAAATTATCAGGCATTTCCTTCCATTTTGCATAACAAACTAAATTTTAAAATGATATAAAGTCTATTTTTTTTTCTGGAAGCAAAAGAAAAATGAGGCATTTTTCTTGAGCATTTGTGAGTTAAGGAGGCTTATGGTGGACCTGTCATAATTTGTGACAATTAAGTTCCCACATGGATGTAGGGACATCTCCCTTAATGAGCTTCTGATGATCAGCAATCCCAACTCTCCTTTCCCTATACACTGCTGAATTTATTGCTGCATTACCAACAAGGATGCAAGGGTCTTTATTTGCCACATGCCAAAGAACTAAGAGGATCCATATTTTAGTGACAATTTAATGGCATCCCCTTGGCCACTATAAAACTTCCAAATACAATGACCCATTATAGAAAAGCAGCCCACAGTCTACTGTGAAGTCATCCCCTGGTACTACTCTTGAGGCTGAGGCCTCCCTATGAATAAAATATGAGCAAAGAGAACAGCATGGGCAACTGCACCAAGGAAACTCTCTTTGACTAAGAGGCATCTCCCTGATGTTGTGGCCTCTGGAGGTCAGCAGTTCCACCGTCCCTGCTTTGACCTTCAGGTGGAGCCTAACTCAGCATGGAGGATACTAACTACTTGATGACTATTTAATCTAAAGGAGGATATTTGCCAACTATTTCTGCCTTTAAAATCTGCTTTACATTTTCCTCTTGTCCTTGAGTTCTCATCCTCACAGGTCCAAGAATTTATATTATACTCCTCAATTTAAAATGGGAGGCAAGTTTGTTAGTGCTCTGGGTGAGATCCTCACTAGAGAAAATAAATGATTTGGCTTCCTGAACTAGCAGAGATTAGAGGTTGTTTATTCTTATCCAAAACCTTTTGATTTCTTCCTGTTAAATGAGAGGGTTACAGAAAAAAAAAAGGTGTCTTTGTCTTATGATAATCTAGAGATAGGGGAGTTCTATCTTAGCAATTTCTCATGATGGTTCTCTGTTTAAGAAGTGGATATCAGAGATAGACTTAGAGTAAAAATATTTATGAAGAGGGGGAGACTGCTCAGCTCATGCTCTGAGATTAATGGGTCACCTCTTTCACAATGACCTTAGATCAGACCAAGACTTTGTCTCAGGATTCAAGGTGAGGGTGCCCTTCAAAATCAGGTCTACTCAGGAGCAAAAAGAGACAGAAAGTGGTCAATGCTGGTACCCCTGAGTGAAGTTGGGGCCAGATTTGGAACATGAGACCTTCTTGGAATACCAGAGAGTAGCCCTGTTCAGCCACCTTCAGTTGTCTCAAGCCTTCCTCTGTCCTAAGCACTAGAGAAAGTCAGGTCCAACATTCCCAATGCCTAGACAAAAGGGGTTTAGCCCTGCCTGTCTAGCAAGGCTATCAACTGAGTCTTAAGACCTACAGCCATGCTAACTGATTATCAGGTGCCTGGCGTTTAAAGACAGTTCACCCACTAAGGAGAAAAGCAAGAGTTATCTTCCTCTTACAAGTCAGTAAGGACCCAGTAAGTGAACACAGGGGACTTAGGACCTTCCTTATGAGGCATTCTGTGTAAAATATCCCTCTTTGAATGTCTAAGGTCTGGACAGGGCTGTTTGTGAGAAGCAAGCACTGCAGGAAGAGTGCATTTGGCTCTTTTGGAGATGCATGCTGTTGGGGAGCTTGTTCAGCTCTACCCAATTGACTCATTACTTGCAGGACAGTTTACCAGCACTAGGGGGCACCTGTCTACTAACACCAGACATGCTCTGAGCCAGGACAGAAAAGTCAGAAACTGCCCTTACAGGGCCTAATATGCCTGGTGTGAAAGCAGAGTATTAGGAACTGTAAAAGGATATAAAACCTGTCATCTGAGGCTTAACACTGGTGTCATGTTAATAGCATTTTTAAAATCTTTTTCTTTTTTTATCTTTATTTTTTTCAGCATAGTCATACATAGAGGAGGGTATCAGTGCCACGTAATCATGATCACATGCATAATGACAGAGAAAGTCAGGGCTGATGCCAGTTCATGATCACCTCCCTTTGGATTCCCCCCATCCCATGTTTCCCCTAATTTACCTCCATGTTAGTTGGGCTTCTCATGGAAGTCAAAGGTTCCCCACTGGACTGATAACTCCTCTACTCACTCCCTCCAGCTGCCTTGATATCCCTCTTATTCTCACCCTTCCTCCCTGTCCCCTTCCCTTCATCCCCCAGTGTCATAGGTAAGGTAAAAAATTCACCCATGTTGAGGTTCTTATTAGTTTAATCAACTTTCAGTCTGTTTCCAATTGTATTCTGGCTTCTATACATGAGAGAAAAAGCATACTGACCTTGAATCTCTGCATTTGGGATATTTCGCTCCATCCATTTGGCTGCAAATGTCATGATATCATTCTCTCTAATAGTAGAGTAGAATTCCATTGTATATATGTACCACAGTTTTTGAATCCACTCATCCAGTGAGGGGCATCTGGGTTGGTTCCATAGTTCAGCTATAGTAAATTGAGCTGCTATAAACATTGATGAAGCTGTACTCTGTAATATGCCAATTCTAGCTGTTTTGGGAAAATACCCAGGAGTGGGATAGCTGGGTCATAAAGTGGGTTCCAGCCCTAGGGTTTTGAGGAGTCTCCACACATCTTTTCAGAGAGGCTGTACAAGCTTGCAGTCCCACAAACAGTGTGAAAGTGTTCCTCTCTTCCCACAACCCCTCCAGCATCTGTCAATATTCATATTCTTCATTTTTGCCATTCTGACAGGAGTGAGGTGGAATCTCAGTGAAGTTTTGATTTGCATTTCTTTGATTGCTAGTGATGTAGAGGATTTTCTCATACATTTATGGGCTTTTTTGGACTTACTCCATTGAGAAGTTTCTATTTAGCTCCCTAGCCCATTTAATGATTATATTATTTGTGGTTTTGGCATTCAGTTTTTCAAGTCCTTTGTACATTCTGGATATTAGCCCTCTTTTGGAGATATAGCAGGCAAAGATTTTCCCCCATTCTGCAAGTTCTTTCTTGACACTCTTGACTAATTCTTTAGCTTTGCAGAAGGTTTTTAATTTAATGGCATCCCATTCGTTTAGTCTTGGCTTTAATTCTTGCGCTATGGGAGTCTTGTTAAGGAAGGCAGTGCTGACACCTATGTTATGTAGTGTTGATCTTATTTCTTCTTCAAACAATTGTATAGTTCTGGTTTAATTTCCAGATCCTTGAACCATTTTGATTTGATTCTTGTGTGGGGTGAGAGGTAAGGATCCAATTTCAGTTGTCTGCATATGGCTGTCCAGTTTGTCCAGCACCATTTCTTGAACAGGCTGTCCTTCTTTCACACTATGGTTTTGTGCTCTTTTTCAAATATCAGATGGTTAAAGATTTGAGGGTTTGTTTTGGTATCTTCTATTCTGTTCCAATGGCCTTCAATTCTGTTTTGATACCAATATCATGCTGTGTTTTTATTACTGTAGCCCTATAGTATAATTTCAGGTCAGGAATTGTGACACCTCCTGCTTCCTCTTTCTTGCTTAGTAATTTTTTGGCTATTCTAGGTCTTATTCCACATGACTTTGAGAATTGCTTTTTCTATATCTGTGAAGAATGTCATTGGTAAGTTGATGGGGATTGCACTGAATCTGTATAAGGCTTTTGATAGAATGGGCATTTTGGTTACATCCATTCTGTCTAACCATGAATATGGAATGTTTTTCCATCTACCCAGGTCTTCTGCAATTACATTTTTTAATGTTCAATAGTTTTCATTTTATAGGTCCTTTATATCCTTTGTTAGATTGATGCCCAAATATTTTATTCTTTTTGAAGAAATTGTGAATGGGGCAGACTTCCTGATTTAAGTGACTGAATGAATGCCTAGTTTACTGTCCTTCAGAAAGATCCAGGGTGCAGAGAGCTTGCCTAGGTGGCAATCTTATCCATATACTGGATGAACCACCATCTGAATCGGATTTGGTGGAAGTGGGTTCATGTCCCTCAGAGATGAAAAATGAAATTGAGGAATGCTGTGTTAAGCATAGTAGACAGATTTTGTTTTAACAAAACAAAAAAAAGCAAAGTAGAGGTAAAAAGGCAGACTTCCACCAGAGTGGGAGAAGAGGACTGAGTTCATGATGGGGTAGGGCTCACCCTTTTCATAGTTTCATAAGAATTGTTTTCCCTCCCGAGGGCCTAGGAGACAGGGTGTGCTAGATCCAGTCTTTGGCCTGTGACCATGAGCATCTTTATGTGCAAAAGGAATGCAATGCCTTTGTTAGCTAAAGGGAGTATCTGTGTTTGAACACTCCTTGGGAATCCTACTTACTGCACTGGGGATATCAAATTGATAT
The DNA here is from genome assembly GCA_004027875.1 of Aplodontia rufa. NCBI lineage: Eukaryota > Metazoa > Chordata > Mammalia > Rodentia > Aplodontiidae > Aplodontia > Aplodontia rufa. The sequence goes on along the minus strand of PVKS010004222.1, from coordinate 70,964 downwards.
GCATGTTTGCTCATAGCAAATGCTCTTTGTCCTCTTAAAAGAAAAAGAAAACCAGTTTCCTCTTGATTGGCCCAAAATTCCAACTACACTCTTCCTTTTGTCTCACACTTACCAACATTCCTCCCAGAAATGCCAAAATGCTCCAAAAGCTTCTGAACCACATGGTCAGGTTAGTCACAACAACAACCCTGCTTCTTAGTATCAATTTCTATTTTCATCAGCCTTTTTCATTGCTGTGACTTAAAGACCCAACAAGAACAATTTTAGGAAGAAATTTTATTTGGTTTCAGATGTTTAGTCCATAAAAGCCTGGTTCCATTTCTTGGGGGCTTGGGGTGAGGCTGAACATCATGGTGGAAGGCATAACTCCAGGGAGCAGAAAGAGAGACACTCTATGCCAGATACAAAATATAAAAAAGGCAAGCCCCAGTGACCTATCTTCTCTAACCATACCCTACCTGCCTTCAGTTGCCAGTTAATTCCTATCAGAGAATTAACCCACTGATTGGCTTAATACTATTATAACTTAATCATTTCATCTCAGCCTCCACACTATCTTACATATTGAACTTTTAAAAAAAATTTTTAATTGAGTTTTTCACATGGCTTTCATTGCTCTGACACTTAGTTGTATACATGGATGCTGGGGTTTGAACCTGAGTACTTGCGCGTGCTGGGCAAGCACTGCAAGCGCTGTAACTGCTGAGCCACTGCTCCAGCCTCCATATTGAGGTTTTGAGAGACACTTTTCACCCAAACCATAGCAGTATCTTAGAGGGGCTGTAAAGAAGTGAGAGTCAATGAAAAGAAAAAAAAAAATAGGACCTCCTACAATAAGTAGTTTATCAAATTAGTACATATTTCTTAATCTTTATGAGCCTATTTTAAATCTCTTCAGGAATAGGAAGGAAACTAATCAAACTTACATAAAGTCTATGAAGTTAATTATTTATTTTACATAACTGCCATCTTCATTTAGTGTACAAATGCATAATTTTGTACATGGAATAATTTTTCTTTGTTGTTTTATAGTTCAGTGAAATGGCAAGCCAAAATAAAATGTTGCTAAATAGCTAAGCACAATAAATATTTTATAATGGTATCTAACATTTGCTTGTTGGGTACCTAAAAATAAAAATATATATATATTTATATAATAGAATATACTCTTATTAGAATGATAAAGGCAAAATAATTCATGTTCCTTTTATAGGAATTTATTTACATTAAAAATATATACATATAATATATAATTCATATATATTTGAACTAAATACCATCCTCAAGGAAAACTTTAGCAGTTAGTTTAAATGTTTTAACAATGTTTTAATCTGTGTAGCAAAATTTCTTGAGTGAACAAAACAACTACTCATGATTTGCTTATTGTGTATGTAGCACACACAATAAGCAATGTTATTATATACTATGCTATGCATTCTGTATTATAGGTGATGTATTATATAATAAATAATCTACTATGTATATGCCTCCATCTTGATACTATGAATCACAGATAATTTTCTCTGCTGGTCTTGAAGCAGCAAAATGTCATTTATGTCTGTGGAGAGAATCATATGGCAAGTAACTACTATTTTAGTATACATATGTGCTGAGTGGTATCTCCTACCTACAGTTAATGATAAGCTGCACCCTCATTCATTCAGTTACAAGAAATAGAAACCTGAAATCACTTGAATGAGACTGGAAACACATCCTTGCCTGACTGATCGTTGAGATGTGAGAGAGTACTGGTCAACAGCTCAATCCTGTGAAATTCTGAGCAGAAGACATAACTAAGCCAGGCCTCAATTTATGACCCATAGAAGAAAAAGTTATAGGAAATGCACAATTAGTTGTATTTCCATGAGATGTACTTCCATGAATTCAACCACTGCGGATATAAAATATTAAAACAGTGTCTGTAGTAAGCATGTACAGCTTTTTGTTCTCTTGCATTATTCTCTAAATAACACAGCATAAGTATTTCCAGATTTTTTAAATGACATTAGGCATTATTAGTAAATCTAGAGATGATTTGAAAAAGAGGAAAAAATGTCTATAGACCACACACAATTTGCATGACATTTAGTACGAGGGAGATGAGCATCATTAGATTTTTGTAGATCATGTTGGGGACTTGGAATCAATCCTCCTTGCTTACTGAGGAATGACTATATGTTCTTCTAAACTTAAAACCCTGGTAATTTGTTACATAGCTGGTGATAACAAATACAATGCATGTAATTAAAAGAGATGTGGAAATCCCAGAGTTCCATGAAAAATTTTCTCCCAACATTGTGCAGAGGAGATCTCAATTCTACATATTGTAAAAATATGTATATAACTTTACAAATGAAACAATGAACTGTCAAATGGAACAAGACAATTGTAAAAAAAAAGTCTCAAAGATTATAATTATCTTTGTCTTTTTCTTTTGTCCACACAAATGGTGTAACATCTCTTATTTTCAATGTTTTGATACGATTTAATGGAAAAAATGATGAAGACATGGATAATGCTTTAAAGAATTTGCAGTCTATTAGCAAGTATAAAGTATGGATCTGCAAATCACTTGTCACAGTTTTCATTGGTGAATATTCTCAGCCCCATGTGTAGCTAAATGTGTCCCATATAAAATTGTATAATGTGTCCAATTTATACTCTTTTTCAGAAAATGTTATATATATATATATTGAGTACACATAATGGGAAAACAGTTTGGCCTTAAAAATTTCCAATAACTCTCTCACTCTGTTCTTTCAACAAAATAATCTATTAGAGATGATAAATCCTTGAAACAATACATAATTGACAGCTTTCCTAAAACTTTGGTTTATGTCAGTAATTATGCAACTTTCATTTTTCTCTAAGGAATTTGCAAGCTGAAATATAGCATTGATATCCATAAGAAGAAAGAGAAACTTGAATGCTGTTTGTGGACAGGGCAAAGGGAAAGGTAGAAGGTGATGTAGTGTTGTAGCTATTGGCCAGACAACCTTTTCTAAGAAAAGATTGGTTATTCATCTGCCTATATATTTATGTAAACAACTGTCATCTATAATGTACTGTTTCAGGGGGAGCAAGAGAAATAATCTTCTGTGTATTCCTTGACATTTTAATAGAATCTACAATTCTTGGTAAGATTTTTAGGGAATTGACTATTTGCTAAGAGGTTACTTTATCTGGGTCTGTGCAGAATAGAAAAACCAAGGGTTTTTGAATTTCAGCTACATCAGAATTACATTTAATGTAATTTTAAATGTATGTGCTTATATCTCACCAGATAAACCACAGATCGCTTTGGAATACTTAAGGATATATGTGTGTTCATTATTCCCTGTGTATGTACTGCATCTTACACAGAAGTGTGCACTGTGCAAGAAGAATGTGTAATGAGCACTCTGAGCTTTTATTTTAATATGTAGATATGTAGATGATGATTCAGTGGCCAAATTTCCATGGAGGTGTCCGGACCATAGGCTAAATGAGAGATTAGCCCAGTTGATTGTCTTTCAGATGCATTGATATTTGTGGATTTTCTTTTACTTTCCTAAATCTTATTTAAAAACCTTTAATACACTGAATAAGAGTTAAATGGAGATAAGATTGTCTTTTGTCCTTTGCATGCATTGACTTACATGAGCCTTCTTTCGTTCATTTGTTTTCCCCAATTTTTTATAAGTATTTGATGCATTGAATGATGTATCTGTCATGCTTTATTAAAAATAAATAATTTTAAAAAATAGGCAGAAATCAAGTGCCTGATGCCTTGTCAGATAATGCAATAATGTAACAGTGCTTTTAATTTTTCAAATTAAGAATATTATCACACTGCTGAAAATAAAACAATTAACAGCATCCTGACATCTGACTTATTTCAGAATTAAAGCATGTGAGAGTCCACAGAAGTGTTTGATAAATTAAATTACCTGTCAGTGATTGTTATTGAGTTATATTTTACATGTCAAAAACAATATTAAAATGAAATAAATACATTTTTTGGCATATGAATAAAAGTTTAATATTTTCCTTTGTTTACAAATGCAACCAAAACAAAACCATACTTTGCTCAGTTGAAGACAGTGTTTGCCTTCAAAAAAATCAGCAAGAGAATGGAATTAAATGCAAGAATCTTCCACTATGCTATGTTCACTTGTAAGGATACAAAGTCTAAGTTTTTTTATTGAAGCAATCTTACAAAATAGCAAAATATTTAATTGCTAAATTCTAAGTAATATTAAAATTTAAGTGTGTTAGGCATTATAGTTTGACTGATTTTTGGTTAAAAATGAGTGAACAACATGTAAACTCTGTAAACATGATTATATGCAATGTGATAAATTATGGAAAAATATATGTTATGCAATAAATTATACATTAGATTGTAAGCTATATGATAAATTATGCATACGTTTATATAACCATGAATTATATATGTGTTTCTCTTTGCAGAAGCTGAATACTGATCACAGAAGAGTATCATTTCTATACTACATAAATCTGTATAAGATATCTGGAACAAGATTTCAAGCAATATAACACATTATTTCTACTTTCAGAATCGGGAGATTTTTCTTTTCTTTCCTTTTTATTTTTTGTTCAGAAATTTATTTGTTGAACAATCAAACAAGCTTCTAATGAAATTATATATATATATATAAATTCTGAAAATTAAATTTACCCCCAGAGCCCCTCCCAATTACCCATCCTTATCCCTCCCTCCCCCTTCCCAATACATCTCTACAAATGTCTTAGGCTGTATGACATTACACCTTATCCGGATTTAAAACATGATAATAGTCCTCCTTTCTCCATGGCCAGGGTTTAGATCCAGCCTCCATAGATGAGTGAAGACATTCCACCCTTGGTTCTATGGGTTTTGCTTATTTCACTCAGCGTGATTTCTTCCACAGCCATCCATTTACCTTCAAAAGCTGCAATATCATTGTTTCTAATTGCTATGTAAAATTCCATGGTATATATGTACCAAAGTTTTTGGATCCATTCATCCAGTGAGGGACATCTGGGTTGTTTCCATAATTCAGCTATTATAAATTGAGCTGCTATGAACATAGATTTCACTGTGTCACTATAATGTGCTGATTCTAAATCCCCTGGTCCAGCCCCTCTGGAAAGCAGTGTGAAGAATCCTCAAAAAACTAGGCATGAGCCCACCATATGTTCCTGCTCTTCCTCTCTTGGGTATTTTTCCAGGGTATTTAGAATCTGGAGATTTTTTAACCAAAAGAATTTATATTATGGGTACAATTTATAACACAGCAGAGACAGAAGCTATTTGGTGACTTCACTGGAAGTCACCAAAATCTACTAAAACCCTCATGACTAAAAATGAACTTACAAGAAAAGAAAATGTGACTAATGTATAATAGAAGTCCCAGAACAGCTCCAGGAACCTAAGGAGAAAAGTTATTTGGAACAGAAAGGCCACAGAATACTGTTGAACCAGGTTATCATTTCTGCCTCAACTCCAGCTGTTGTGAGAGTCACAAGTCTGGTTAAATTGTCTAATCATGAAAAATCTGCAGTAGCAAAGAGAGCATTTTGGGGAGCAGTTGCTGAGGATTGCACTGGGAAAATCAAGGTTTCCTTTGTTTTTGTTTCTCTTGTAACTATTACAATTTTTATCATATAGAAAATAAAAAAGTTCGGATAGTTTTCTCTATATAAATACCTGGGCAAAGTATATAAACAAATCCCTCTTTGAGAAACACAAGAGGCAAGTTAAGTGTTCACAGCTATGTAATCTAAGTTATTCAAGATCTAAAATTTATCAGCAAGGATATTATAACAAAGATAGTCAAACTTTTTTTTCATTCTAACTATTTTTTAGAAAACACTATATAAAAACGTTATAATTTTGAAGATCACGTGAAAGTGAAATTAATTAAATAAATTCCCTAATTATACAATTGAAGACAGTGAATCCTATAGAAATGAAATGATTTGACCACAGGCATGAAGCATCAAGTAAATTAACAAGAGACATGGGATGTAATATTTGACTTGAAATAAGTTTGTGTGCTTGTATGTGTTTGTGTGTGTGCATTCCAGTCATTTGTGTGTGTGTACCTATATATTCCAAACCAAATACATGGTCACATATACACACCCATGTACATATTATTATCCCTAGCAATTCTTTCTATTTCAATATTTATACATATAGGCAGGTTAGGAAGATTAATACTTTGGAATGTCAAATTTAAAGAATGTTCTAATCTGTTATGTCAAGCATATTGTCTGTCTCCCATTTCTCTCTGTTAACCTATGTATTTTGCTCTCTTATTAGACAAATACCAAGATACAGAATGCAACAAGGTGGATGGAAATTTATAAAGATAATTATTTAAGAAAGTATGAGAATTGAGTTTATTCACTTAATATTTGATTACTTTATAAATCTTAAAATAATTTCATCTAAAATTTATTTACATCCATATATAAATATATGCAGTAATGAGTATCATGTCTTTATAGTATGGGGAAGAATTTGTAGTTTGTGTTTTGTGTGTTTTGGCTATCCTATTCTTATTATGATAAGATTAGTATGGCAAGACATAGAGGGTATAGCCCTTTTAAATTTGCTTAAGATTAATTATTTGATTAATATATTTAAGCATAATTTATACATTCCTTGTAAAAAGTTTAAGAATGTCTCTCTATGTCTACTTGGCTGCTGAATTTGACATTTTCTACATACTTACTTCTTTGAGTATATTTTCAATTTGCTCATTTATTTTTTTCCTAAACATTTGTAAAAAACTCTTCATATAATATTGACAGTCTTCCATTTCCTGTAATCTAAATGACTAAATTTTTATGTATACTATTTTTATTGATTTGGGTTTTGATATATTATGTTATGCACTGCTTGTAGTTTTTTGTTTAGTTTAAATTTTTATGCCTCACTTAATTTATTTTTCAATATTAGTCTCATTTTTAATGGATATTCATATATGCTTTCAGATTTTCTAGACTTTTTTGTACTAGTGAATGTGGACAAGAAAAAAAAATCCTACCAAATACTACACTCTGACGAAATGATCAGGAAGGAGTCTATAAGTCAAAAACTTTCATATTAAAAATAACTCTTTATTACATGCAGACAGGATGGAAAAATATCTGTCTCCAGCCCCTCACAGAATAAGAAAGCCCAAGTGCAGAACTTGATTTCCCAGCCCTAGGGAGCTAGGACTTTCATCCCTATAAACCATAACTTCTCTTTCCTGCAAACCTGCCAGAGTTATGGCAGACAAAATGAGGATCTGGACATCCTGCCTCACCTTTTGTGAGGTAAAGTAAAGCATTTCAAGAAATGGAACAAGAGCACTTGGGCAAGCATAAAAATATTGTACTTTGATCTAAGTCTCAGTCCCACACTTTACACACAGTTTCACTCAAAATGAATCATAAACTTAAATGTCATTTTTAAAACTATAAGATTTTAGTAAAAAAAAGGATTAAATCTATGGGTTTTAGGACTAAAACATTCTTTAATTTGACTCTGAAAACATAATACATAAAGGAAAGTATTGGGAAATTAGACAATCAGAATTTAATAGTTTTGCTCTATGAGAGATATTTGCAAATGCAAATCACATGTCTGTTAAATGTTGAACAACAGATAAATTAAAAAGTAAGCAAAATGTATGCAGAATTATTTCATTGCAGATAGAATGTGTACGCAAATTAAAACCTTTATAAGAGAATCAGTACACATTGATTATAAGGGCTCAAATTCTTAAAATAAGTAAATTAATAATGACAACACTGAAAGTGGTAAAAGGTGGCTTACAACCGGACCATTGATGTTACTATGCAACTCAGAATCTGTATTCTGGGTCATTTTACCCAGAAAAAATACAATTGTATGTTCATTTAAACATATGAGTGTGACTATTTGTGATAGCCCCAAACAGGAAACAACTGAGTTGTCATTGAAACATTTAAACAAATTCTGGTGTAGCCATACTATGGAATGTTACTAAGCAATAAAAGAGAATGGAAAATTAATAACACAACAATGTTGATATCTCCACAAATTATATTCAATGAAAAAGAAGTCTGCAAATGGTTACATTTATCTAGCTATTGCAATGACAAAAGTGCATAGAGAACAGATAATGTAGTTTCCAGAAGTTAAGAGGATCCTTATTCATTTGTAGTTTAAAATAGATGGATGAGGTAAAATATCCCTTGTACTTTAACCTGTTATCCTCTTTCCTGTGTGATACCTTCCTCTTAAGGAGGAGTGAGATCTCTACCTTGTTTGTAGTCAGTAGAACATGCCACACGTGATAAAATATCATTCCCTTAGTGGTATTGTATTATATCCAACAGGTGATGAAAATGTGCTATGAAATTAATTCTCTTAATCAGTTGACTTTAAATGAATGAAAGTGGAAATTTTCCTCTGCTGCCCTGACTTCAACAAACCAATTTTTCAAAAGAGGGTTTACAGCTCAAACGCCTCTTCTAGAGGGGCTTTGAAGAGGCAGATGCTGTTAGTTCCAGCCACAAGGAAATGTGTTCTGCCAGGTGCTTTGCAAGATCGGAAGCTATGAATCATCAATGAGTACATAGATGAGACACAATCTGCGATTCTCTGAGCAGAGGACCCAGTCACGCTGTGCCCAGACCCTTTGAAACTGTGAGACCGTTAAGTGCATGATATTTTACACTGCTAAATTTATGGTGATTTGTAATGCAATATGAAAGAAATACAATAATGTCTTAGTCCATTCAGGCTACCGTAACATAAATGCCATAAACTGGGTTACTTATAAATAGCAGAATTTTATTTCTCCCAGTTCTGGAGGTTAGGAAACCCAGGATCAAGACATAAGCAGGTCTGGTGTTAGGTGATGTCCCATTTCCTCGTCCATCAAGGTGACAGTAGCTGTGTTCTCACATGGTGAAAGGGAGAGACAAGCTCTCTTAGGCCACTTCTAAGAGCTCACTGAGACCATTCATGATTTAGTCCTCCCAAGAGCCTCATCTCTTAATACCACCCTGGGGCTAGATTTCAACATGTGAATCTTGGGGAAGGGAGGAACACAAACATTCCAAACAGCAAGTAGATAAAATAAAAAGTGATTTTATTGTTGAAAATTGCTATCTCTACCTTATCCCTCAACCTGAACTCCTTTACTGAGTTTATCTTTAATTAGATCTTTGTCTAAAGTGTTTTTAAAGCATTTCCTGTGGTAGTTAAAATTGAAGATATACTCTGGATTTTTGTGTATCATCAAATCTTTTCCACCCTGACAGGTGATAGATGTCTAGGCTGCATAATAGATTCTTGAGTTGAAGCTCATTTATCTAGGGAAAATTGACTGCCCTTCTCCTATGCCTTCTGTTTCAGAAGCATTCAACCTGTCACCTAAATATTTGTTGACTACTATTTCCAAGCAAGTATTTATTTCAATTATTTATGTAAGTAGTACCGCCTCTCCCCCAACTTAACATTTCCCTAAAGCTTCTACATTTTGCTTCAACAGTTCAAATAAGATATTTTCTTCCCACCCACATCTATGGTTTCAGACACTTTCCAAGTACACACTATTTAAATGATAGTATGAAAGACGAGGTCCTGAAAGCAAAGAAATAAAACAGAGTTAAAACAATATCCAAACATAAGGAGCAGAGAGAAAACAATTCAATACACTTTTGAATTTTAATGGAAATAGCACTTTCAAGGAAACCATGAATCTGAACAGAAAACGTTCTAATTTTGGCAGTTTAATTTCTAGAAAAATTGTCACACAACCCAGTTTGTGCAGATAACAAGTGGCATGTAAAAGCTGTATAGTCCCAAAGAGGAAGTGCTCCCACTTATTCCTCTGGGTTTTGCTGTGGCCATAAAAGGCAGGGAAGAACACCCCAAAGCTGGATCTCCAGTTCTTTCCACTGGAGACCCAGGATCTAATGGAGAAATTCCTCTATTGCTAGGGTACGGCATAATCTCGTGGCAGTCCTTGCTGGATATTGCCCACTCCCCCCCCCTTTTTTTTTTTAAAGAAAGATGGGACAGTGAGAGAGAGAGAGAGAGAGAGAGAGAGAGAAGCAATTGTTTTTATTTAGTTTTTCCTCTGGTTTTCATTCCTCAGACACATGGTTGTATATGTGGTGCTGGGATTTGAACTCATGTACTCAAGCAGGCCAGCCCAATGCAGTAACTGCCAAACCACCACTCCAGGACAGTTTCCCCTTTTTAATTTTTAAATGGGAGTTCTAATTTTTTTAAAAAGGAGTTATATCCTGTCCCTGTTCTAATAGTGCATATTATGCATGCATGTTGCTTGTGTGTGTGAGCATGAAAGTCACTGTATAAAGGGTGAGAGAAAATAGCAATTCAATTTACAGTTTCAAAACATGTTTTTAAATGAATATAGGAAGAAAATATGCATATAAAATATCTTAGGGAAGCAGAATATTTTGATTTTCTTTCATTGTCAATAGAGAATACAGATGCTTTTAGAGCAGGATGATGATATGATAAGAACTGACCTTTGGGAAGATTTATTTAGAAGCAGTGTGCATTGAATATGACTGGTAACAGCCTGGAGGTGGACTGCACGCTGGCTAATCTTGATGGCAAAGTGTCAGTTATGTATGTATCTTAATTTCTAGTCTTTGCTGAATAAATTATAAAAATGATCTGATATACCATGTTTTGTGAAATAAATCTAGATAGCAATATGCACCTACGATCTGTGTTAAGATCTCTTTGTGTTGTTGTTTACCTTTATGTTGATTTAAAATAATTTAACTTGTACTTGAATATCTACAGCTTTATCTTGTGACCAACATAACATAGAGAACACATGCATTACCAGTTTCTGACTCTATGTATATTTAATAATATTTGTTTTTTTAAGAGAGAGAGAGAAAGGGACAGTGAAAGAGAGGGAGAAAGAGAGAATCAATTTTATTTAGTTCTTCATGTGGCTTTTATTGCTCTGAGACTTCGTTTTGTACGTGGTGCTGGTGTTGGGGTTTGAACTCACATCCTCATGCATGCCAGACAAATGCCATAACCCCTGAGCCACAACTCCAGCCCTCAGCACTTTTTTTTTTTTTTTTAAGAGGAGAGGGACAGCGAGAAAGAGAGAGAGAGTAGGAGAGAATCAATTTTATTTAGTTTTCATGTGGCTTTTATTCCTCCAAAACTTCATTCATGGTGCTGGGATTTGAACCCATGTCCAGGCTCATGCCAGGCAAGCACCATAACTGCTGAGCTGTATCCCCTAATAGTATTTTTAAAAAAAAACTGTTTATCTTTTCTTAGGATGAAAAAGATCTAACAAATTTTATAACTTGGGATTTTGAGAAATTTGCATTCATTCTAACTATATTGGTCTCGTTTTATAAATTACAACTTTTTTCAACTTTTTTTATTGTTATTGGAAAAATGATAAGGCTTGTGTTCTTCAACAAGTAGCAGCATTTTATCTTGAAATGAACATGGGCATCCGTGTCTACTTCTGTTCTGTTTATCTATTTCTATTTAACAAGCTACCCAGAACGTAGTGGTCTCCAACAACAGCTATTTTATTATAGTTTATAATTTGGGGCACCCAGAACTGAGGCAGAGCTCAGCTGGTCCTCTCTCTGGTTGCATGTGGAGTGGCTGTTACTCTTCTGCATAGATGAAGTCTGGGTGGCTCTGTAGGCCATGCCACTGTGTCACATCCATACCTGCACCCTTGCAGAGATGGTGGGAAGGCTGGGATCTGTCAGGTTCAGCTGCTGTTACTCACAGGGTCTCTCTAAATGGTCTTTCCATAGGGAAAATGGCATTTTAAATGGTGGTTCAGCATTCCAAGAACCAGGTTCTAAGAGCAGGGAATGGTGTTGGACAATCTCTAGTGATCTGGACCCAACAACTTGGCAAGGCATGGTTTTAATTGTTTAAAAAAACAGGAATCTGGGGCTGGAGCGGTGGCTCAGCGGTTTCAGTGCTTGCATGACAAGCGCGAGGACCCAGGTTCAAACCCCAGCACCACGTACACAACTAAGTGTTGGAGCAACAAAGGCCATGTGAAAAACTCAATAAAGTTATTTCTCTCTTTCTCTGTCTCTCTCACTGTCCCTCTCTCTTTTAAAAAAAAAAAAAAAAAAAAAAAAAAAAAACAGGAATCTGACTTAAGGTAAAAGTAAATGGACTTCACTTCTCAATAAGAGACATGGCAAAGGATCTGTGACATCTTCAAATTTTCAGTAACAGAAATGAATTAAGTTTACATCCCCAATAGCTAACTGGCTCTTTTTTTTTTTCTTTTTCCCAATGAGAGAGGGACAGTGAGAAAGAGAGAAAGAGAGAATCAACCTCACTTAGTTCTTCATATGGCTTGCATTGCTCTGACACCTTGCTGTGTATGCGGTGCCAGGGTTCAAATTTCTGTTTTCACGCATCCAGGGCAAATGCTGCATCCACTGAGCCACCAATCCAGTCCCAGCTAACTAGTGCTTCACATTGAGAAACCTATGAGAAATTATAATTTCTCATATTTTAATATCTTAATCTGTGAAAATAATGTATTTTACTAAAAGTTGGCAAGAGCTGGTAAATGTTTATCACATCTGGGTTTTCTCTGAGTTTTTGTTTTGTCTTATTTTCCCCTTTATCTTTTTGCAGATACTGCTTTACCTTGATTGCTTTATTTTCCTTTTCTAAAATTCTACAATTATATAAATTATTGATCCTATTAATAAAAATCTTTCTGTTTTGTGTAATATACTATTAAATCATAAACAGAACATTGGCTCAGAGAAGACTACATTATGGAAAGCCCTTTTGAAATATATAGCCAAAATAATTTAAGTTAAAATAAAAGAAATACATTTTCTATCCTGAGGTTAAAAGGCATAGGTGGTGCTTCATGTTTATCTTCACCTGCAGTAAGCCTAGTTATGGGACAAGGCAATTCCTTTAAGCAATGGAAAATCAAATTATCTACTTTGACCTCTGGAATGCAAATATTTATGGCAATCATATATTTTCTAATGTGAATTCATTAAACAACACTTGATGGAACTGAGTCAGAGAGGTCAGTGGTAGATATAAACGGTACAAATGTATCTTGAATCAAACAAAAATATGAACCATATATCTTCTAAAAGAAAGCAATGTGCCTTTAAATGTGTCAATAGTAGTTGACATGAGAATTGAAAAGTTCATGTAATACAATGGTTTGAGATGAGAGCTGTTATATTCATTCTCTGGTATACTCTTCCTAACAAGAAATTAAATTTACAAGACAAGCTTTCTGTCTTTGACTTTATCATTCTGCTACACAATTAAGATTGCAGATATCGTCTCTCTTCTTATTAAATCTTGTAAATGTGCCCAGAGGCTACTGCAAAGGGAATATCCACAAAATGAGATCAAGAAATACATAAATAAGAAATGTGAGTTTAGTATTCATTACTTATGATTTCCAAACTGTGCATAGAGAACAAGCAGAACATTTATATTCATTCTGCTTTACTAATATTGACCTAGCGGAATGTTTTCAGTATAACTCTGTGATGTCAGGGATTGTGGACAAAGAGGAATTTAGAGATCATTGGCCTAAGACTTGCAATTCACAAATGGAAATCAAATAAATAAACAAAACTAAGCCAACAAATAAAATCCTGAGACCCAGATTTAATTCCTCATCCTCCAAAATTTCAAAGACTTCATAAATGAAATATTAAAATGAAGGTGTTTCAAGTTAAAATTTTTCTTTACTAATTTACTGCTAACTCTTTCCAGCAACACAATTCATTAGCACACTTTATCACACACAAAACTGCTTTTATTCAACTCTGATTAACTAAATGATAATCTGAGCACAGGTAATGTCACAAAAACTAAGTTCTTTATATACATTAAATGTAACTTAAATATGTATATTATTGTGCTATTTTCTCCCACAGTTAGTGATGATGGAATTTTGTTATTCAAAGAATAATTTCTAATCTGGTTTTGGAAAAAAAAACTAGAGATGAACAAACACTGAATGTAACATTGAACTAACTTGAGATTAAAAACCAAACAATAACCTTAGAATGGCCATAGCCACACAATGCAGCCACAAGCATTTTTAAGGAAATTTAAAAAATAAAAAAACATTATTATAATATTTAAGATACTGTGATTAAAACATACAGGATTATGAATAACACCAATGTGAACAATAATCTCTTCCCCTTTACTAACAAAGTTTTTATGAGCAGTTTTTAGCTTAATATTCTATTTCATCCCCTGTATAGATGATTACGTCTACTCATGAGATTATGTATTTGTGTATGAAGGATGTCATGAAAGGTTCTTTATGCTTTCATAAAATTCATAGGCTTTCCCATGGTAGGTAGTGATAGAATGAAACTATGATTCCATTATTCTTAATGGGGGCAGCCAGGATACATTCTACTCAGCCTGGTTCCTCCATGGACAGAGAGGACTCCTAGACAAAGATGAGATACTCTCTTTACAGTTATTCTGTGGAAAGTCTTCCTGGTCCCAATTTCTCTTGAATAAAATTCTGTATCCAACTGATGTTTTCAGAGACAATCTAATTGTCATGTATCATTTCTCCAAGTGACTATATTTCCAAAGCCGTATCTTTTGTCTTGTTGTCGAAACAGTTTTGAACTATACTCAACAAAGTGTTTATGTGGCATATACTCCATAACTGTACCTTTTTCTTACTCCTGTATCACCTGTTTCTATATTGATTTCTTTCCCAAATATATCAGAAACTTCAGAATAGGAATTACAGATTTTTCATTCTTATTTTTGGCATTTGGAAAACTGTGCAGAACACAGGAACAGATTCATGCTTGATGAGTGAGTGAATATGTGTTCCACCCATCCAAGCAAAGCTTGTCCTAATTTCAGGAAGATGAATAAAGGGAGCACTTATCTACCATGCTCTCTTATGACACACATTGTTTAAAAGTCCATAGTGTTTTTAATGTTAACATTTCTTTCTTCCTACAGGCTGCATTAATTTGTGTAATTAAAGCAATAATTCTGGATTTGGCTGGATTAGTGGCTCAGCAGATATGGCGCTTGCTCAGCATGTGCAAGTACACTGGTTCAAACCCCAGCACCCACGTACACAACTAAGTGTCTGAGCAATGAAAGCATGTGAAAAACTAAATAAAAATTTATTTTTTTTTCTCTCTCTCTCTTTATCTCTCTCACTATCTTTCTCTCTTTAAAAAAATTCTGGGCTTGTTAATAACGTAAACATCATATTGTGCTCAGTAAATAAACTATGAGTATAATGAGTGCTACTTAGTTCAAATATGGTGTTTGAACCAGATAGACCATTAATTTTCCTACAGAAGATGAATGTGAATATAAATACTTTTTAGGGATTTGGCTACTAAGAAATAAGACACAGAATCAGTTATTCCTTTTGGAAAGGTAAATGGTTAGTTCCTTACGGATTATTTTTAAAGCAAGAATGATAATTAAATGAGATCTTAAATATTTAAAAAGCATTTTGAAATTGTGGTTCTGACTTACTTCCCATTTGCTGAATATTGCTAGTACATATTAACTTCTTTGAATTCATATTAATTAAGAAGTTTCCTTTTTGTCTTTTTGGTAATAAGAATTGGACCTAGTGGGGTTTAACCACTAAGCAATGTTACCAGCCCTTTTTTTTTTATGTTTTATGTTAAGGGGAATTTCACTAAGATTGCTTGGGACTTCACTAAATTTCTGTGTCTGGTTTTGAACTTGTAATCCTCCTACCTCAGCCTCCAGAGCTGCTGGGATTACAGGTATGCACCACCATTCCCAGTGAGGTTTGTTTTTAATCCTTATAAAAAATTAAGAGATATGCAAGACAAGTATTTCTACAAAAAATACTTATATTTAAAAAAAAAAAAGAAATCCCTCTAAGATGGAATCCTGCTTTGTTGTGCTGAAGACAAGATTCTAACTTCAGTCTACCCTGCTCTAATCAAACTCTACACCAACACAGCATGCTGCCTACTCAAACAGTGCATGTTCATCTCTGCTGTCAAATCAGTCTCTGTCCCTGTCTCTCTGATAATCAGATTTTCCCTGGGCACATCATTCAGATGGAGAAAGAATTTGATCCAAGGGAACTTGGGGCTGGGAAGGCTTTCCACAGAATACTGGTAAAAAAAAAAAGCATCTCATCTCTGCCTAGGAGATCCCCTCTGCCTATGGAGACCAGGCTGAGAATAGCACCCTGGCTGCTCCCTTTGGGTGTAAAAAGAATCTAGCTTTATTTTGTCATTACCTACTATGGAAATTTATGTGTCTTTTGTGAATGTATAAAGGTCCTTTCACAAAAACTTTCACATGAAAAAATAGTCTGTATGTGGTGGTGACAATAATATTTCTGCATATTTTATTGTTTATTAATTTTACACTGACCTGAAGAATTAATGAGCTTACGAAGATTAAGCAAGTAGTACATTTAACAATTTTATGTATTTCATTATAATAAATTATTTCCCATATATTATGTGAAATAAGGGGAATATTAGAAAGATATGATTATCTCCTTTTCATTTTTTTATATTCATTTATATTTATTTTTGGAACTGGGGATTTAACCCAAGGGTGCTTAATCACTGATCAACATCCTCAATCCTTTTTATTTGCTTGATTTTTGGGACAGGGTCTCATTGATTTGCTTAGGACCTTGCTAATTTGCCGAGGATAGCCTCAAACTTGTAATCCTCCTGCCTCATCTTCCTGAATTGCTGTGATTACAGAAATTACATCATACCTAGTGATTATCTCCATTTAAAAGGTGAAGAAATCAAAATGAAGAAAAATTCAGCTTTCTTGTTGAAGCATTAAATCTAGTGTTTGGTGTTTTATAAAGGTTGGAGTCATATTTTTTATTTCAATTCATTTTTCCAATTAAATAATAGAAAATATTTGAGAAAGTTAATATACCATTATTCTTTGACTGTTTATTCACTGTTTCACTGTAACCTTTTGCAAAAGCTTTGTCTGTCATTTGCAGTTGGACGAGAAGGAACCAGATGATCAATAAAAAAAATGACCAGAAAATTAGGTGGATATACTAAGGAAAATAAATAATTAATTAATTAAATGAGGAAAAAGGAACAGATGTGTTGGAGGTGGGTTTGAATTATACAAAGCATTGTCAGAAGAAATTTCACTGATCAAGGTGACATTTACTACTTTTGGAAAGTCAAGAGCTAGCTGAGACCCCTCCCATGGAGAAAAATAAAATCAAAAGGCTCAGAGGTAGCTGTGTGTGGATTGTTTTGAAAGGACAGTCAACCAGACAGGCACAGCAGAAGTGCAAGGATGGGTGCATAAGGCTTTTGCAGAGACCATCAGGATACCATGTGCTCCAGGTGCTGATTACAGAACTACAGGTCCCCATTGCCTGGCTGGATTTTGGTCTTGCTTTCGTCCCATTCTTTCTTCCTGTGTCCATATTTTTCTGAATGGAAATATTTACCTTTTGCCTTTATATATTGGATACTTATAAATTGCATTTGATTTTTTACAAAAACTCATTCTGTAAATTTGCCTAGAGACTCAGTATACTGAGACGTTGGACCTTTTTTTTTTGGGAAATCTTGGAACTGTTGAGACTATGGGAACTTTTGAAAGTGGACAAATGTACTTTGCATTGTCAAAGTGTCATGAACTTTTGGGGACCAGGAGCAGAATGTTATGGTCTGAATATGAGGTGTCTCTCAGAAGCTCAGGTATGATAATTCAGGAAGGTTGAGGTTAAATGATTGGGTTATAGGAGCCTTAACCCAATCAGTGAGTTATAGGGATTAATTGATAACTGAAGGAAGGTGAGAAGTGACTGTGGGAGGTGGGGTATTGGGTGCATGCCCTTGGGGTATCTAGTGTGCAATATCTCTCTCTGCTTCCTGGAGCCATGCCTTGTACCACTTTCTTCTGTCACACTATTTCCTCATGATGTCCTGTCTCACTTTGAGCCCCAAAGAATGTAGCTGCCCATCTATGAACTAAGATGTCTGTAACCATGAGCCCTTAAAATGAACTGTTCCTCCTACAATTGTTCTTGGTAGGTGTGTTAGTAACAGAAATGAAAAAGCTGACTGAAGCAATTGGAGAGAAATAAAACACAAAATTAGCTCATTAATGAATGAAGGAGATGGAGCAGGTACAGTTAGGTATTCGAGGACTTTTATTGGTATGAAGCGTAATTGAAATGGAAGGGAAGACTTTGAGTGAAAGTATCAAAAAATCTAAATTAATATTAACACCTCACCTCAATTGCAATGTTGTATATAGAGGGTAATCACCAGAAAATAAGGAAACAAGTTTCCTGGGTTTTTCTTTCCAGCGCTACCAGGAGGGAATGAGGGGAGGGGGGAGGAAGAAAGAGCAAGAAAAGAAATAGAAAGTAGTTGGGAAACTAAGGTAAGAATCAAATCAAGGGGTAATGGCAACTTGAATTAAAGTGGTCATATTTTGTGAATACTTGGAAGCTAAATCAAAAACAAGTTTTTTCGATTGATTAGATTGGAGGTGAAACAGAAAAAAAGGAGGCAAGGACTGACTTAGGGTTTGGAGGTCTTGTCATTACCAACAGGGAGGGAAAAGGTTGATGGCAGAGAGGAGGAACTCAGTTTGTTGATTACTAAATTTGAGATGTTATTAGGTATTTAAGTAAAGTGCTAAACAGACATTCATTCTCCTGTCTTTCTCTCTCTCCCGTCTCTCTCCTGAAAGGAAAATTAGTGATACAGATGAAGGAGGAAGGGGATATTTTTGAGAAGTGATGTCATTAACTAACTTTTTGTTCGTAAGTGCAGAAGAGCAATTACCTAGGTATATGGTCATAGGCTCAAGTAGCTAGAAGTTGTTTCCTATCTGTCTTCAAACTGAGAGGGGGAGAATTGCAAAATTATGAAATAAATGTTTGAGAAATTTTGGGATTGAATATACTAAGGGGCAGTAGTATTATTAGTAGACAATGTTGAAAGTCTATTTGAGGCAAATGAATGTGAAATTAAAGTGAGACCAGATATATATATATATATATATATATATATATATATATATATATATATATATAGGTTAGGTGGATAGTTAGATTTAAATAGGGCTGAGGCTTAGCCCTATTGGCACAGCAAAGTTTGAGATAAGGCAGGGATTTGCTCTCCTTTAAAAGTAGATGATTAAAATGACTGCCTATGGAACACAATTTTTAATCAGTTTGGCAATAAGCATTGAGTGATTTTCTTTGATGTGTCCAGTTTTGAGTCCTGGCATAGACATAAAAATATAATGATGTGGAATCATCACGTAAAGCTTTCTCTGTGCTTGAGGGGAACAATTTCTATCAGTCAAACCTAAATTTAGTAGAATTGGATTAAAAAATAAAAAATATAATTAAATAGTTACAATTAAAATATTATAACAATAAATTCGATAAATACAATTACATAAAATACATTGCATGATTACGGTGGAAAGCTTTTTATTAGACTAGACATTGGATGTTGCTTAGAATTCTGAAGAAGTCCACACTATTGTGTGATGGATTCATTCCTTCATTCATTCATTCATCCCATAAATAATTATTGATTTCTCACTTGATGCCAGCTCTTATATTACTTTTCTATTATTAACTGTATAAATAAATTGCTTTAGGCTTAGTCACTTGAAACAACAAAAATGAATTGTCTTCCTCCTTCCGTAAGTCCAACTTGTTTTTCACCCAGTTGAAATCAAGGTGAGTATAGGGGAGATTTTCTCTTTTAACTGTGGAGATGCTATTTTGTCTTGAGAGAGTTTACACTTGAGAGACAGAGAATGTTTCTATATAGTGCATGATTCCCATTAATTTATGTGTGTTCTAAATCTTGTGCCTTGGCATTTATATGCTATATTCTTTAAGAATTAAAAAATCTATCTTCTGACAATTGACCATGGTCCAAATTAATGAGAAAAGAAA
This sequence comes from Aplodontia rufa, assembly GCA_004027875.1. Classification (NCBI taxonomy): domain Eukaryota; kingdom Metazoa; phylum Chordata; class Mammalia; order Rodentia; family Aplodontiidae; genus Aplodontia; species Aplodontia rufa. The sequence goes on along the minus strand of PVKS010004222.1, from coordinate 50,979 downwards.
TTACCCATGATTATCTAACTGGAGAATGTTGAGCAACACCAGAACATACTTATGAAAAAGTCATAATATCCAATTGCACCAGATATTTTGTTAAGTAGTATCTAATGATTTTATTTTATTTTTTTTGTCATCTCTCTTTTTGGAGACAACTGAAAATCCAAGTTAAAAGAAGCAATGGATTCATAGGGCGCTCTAAACACCACTATCATAATCAGGAGTGAGACACTGCAGGGTGGGGGATGTGACCTGGGGATGGCGAGTCTAACTCCTGGTAAAGAGAGGATTCCAGGACTCATAGTACAGACTCCAATCTCTCAGAGTGTCTGGCTTGCTTAAACGTGGGATTCTTATGTGAGACAATGCTCCCTAAGAAACTAAGGCATTTTATTCTGAAAATAATCCCTTCCTACTGAGGTTGAGTATATTTATCAAATTCTTTCATTACACTTGCTTCTCAGAAGTCCTGACCTCCTAGCTCCTAATCTTCAGCATTTTGTAATGTCTTTGGAGATGAGTTATAGCAAGTAAGCAATCAGAATAAGCATTTTTATATTAACAGCTATAATGACAGCAAATTTGGAAACATTCAGAAAAGGGCAAGATATATATACCAGGAATAAAACATCCTTGAATGCATGAAGTCAGTTATTATTTGAAAACTTTCTTCTGTCATTTGTCATTGAGGGAAAAGAGAGAATACAGTGCTTCGTCAAGGGAAAGAGTTTTATTTTCATTATGTTGAAGGGATTTCCATCTTGCCTCACCTTTTGAAAGTTTGTTTGTCTGCTTTGGGACACCTCAGCACATTTGTAAAGCAACTTTGGCAAGCACACTTGTCTTCATCAACGGAAGCAGCGACAGTCAAGCACTTTGTCTCCTAGGATGTCATCTCCCTTTCTGCTTTTCCTGAACCATTGCATATTGAGCTATTGCTCAGGAATTCCTAGGCCAGCCCAGGATTCTGAGCTGACTCAAGCTGATTTAGTGTTAACAGCTCTTTAAAATGGTGGCAGTCAAAGCAAGAGCTGGCTGTGAGAAAGAAAAATTCCCCAAATCTCATCACCAACCAAATTCTATTGCACATAAGACAATTATTACACCCACCCATGTTTGCCACAGAGAAGGTTGCTATAGCTTGTCCAATAAAAGTGACAAAGATCCATCTTTCTAGTGTTCCAGAATCTCCTACCATGCTTTCATGAAAAGTTTTCTTGTGCCAGACACAACATTATTTTGGATACAGGGTAGAGCTAACAGTATGTGGCAACCAGAAACCCACGAATCAATAGCTAGATTTAAAAACATGTTGGAGTAAATCTGTATTCACCACCCCTAAAACAGGTTATATGCAAGAGTGGAATATGTATCTAAAATAATTTTGCCAATCCACATGCCCTGAACACTAATAATTTTAATAATAACAGCCCATTTCTAAAATGTGTTGTGATAAGATAATTAACAAAGTGTTGATATCAAAATTAAAACTGGTTTCTAGTATTTATTATAAAATTAGCCAAACTTTGGTGGGAGTCATAAAAGTAGTTAAAATATGTTTAATACTGCCCTCTGGAGTGTATGCTTTCTGACTGAATGGTAACTGAATCCTCCGAAAGTGTGTAAACTCCTAATAGGAGCAAATGGCAGCCTCTACATTTCAGACTGACACAGATTTACAGACATGTACACACACACACAGATACACACACGTGTGTGTGTGCACATGGCTGGTATGTTTCAAAGTAAATAATAAACAATTGCGCATCCTAGCCATTCAATATCTAGTTGTTAAAGAAGTAAATAATATACTTCATATTAGAGATTGAAGTCTAGCCAATGTGTAAAGTCATAAATTCTGTTTTTTATTTATGACATTTTAAATTTTCCACATTTTTATTGGTACATTATGGTTCCATGTATTGATTGGATAAGTTGTTCCATATTTGTACATGCACACAATATATTTTGGCCAAATTTTATTATAAATTATATTTTTTAATTCTAGTAAATTTAAAGCATACGCTTAGATTTTCTTCCCTTCTTTTCCTGTGCAGCTTTCTTTCTTCATTTCTTACCTTCTAAAAAATTTATTCAGTGTTTACTATGCTCTTATACTTTTTTTTCAGTGCTGGATATCAAACCAGTGCCTCACATATGCTAGGAAAGCACCCTGTGACTGAGTTTTATCTTCAGCCCATGATAACAAATGTTAACTTGAAATTTTAATGAGAAATAGCATCATGTTTTCCTTCAAAGAACACAAATTGATGCAACATTTTTATAACCATAAAACTATATCATTGTATCATTAGTGATATAAAGGATTAAAGAGAACCTAACCTTGGCTGTGAATTTCAAGGAATTCTTTATAAACTCATTGATATTTGAAATGAATCTTGAAAAAATGAGCAGGAAGACAAGATCACTGAGGATGACAGGACTTTCATATAGAAATCAAATTGTTCCCATTTGGAGAACCACAAAATAAGTTCATAATATTTGCTGTATAATGTAAGAAAATCTCAAGTGATAGAACCGGAAAGGTAACGTAGGGAAGATGATACAGGACTTTAAAATCCCAATATAAATTAGTGTTTACCTTGCAAATAACTAGGCCCCTTGAAAGGGAAAACCATGATAAAATTTAAAGAAACAGAAGAGAGAGAGAGAATACACTGAGCAAGGACGAAGGGAAATATGGATGCTGTGAAAGCTAAGCTCTGATGTCCAGCTGCCCTCTGCCCAAGATTAAACATGAATCAATATGTGTCAAAATTTACCTATGATTAATCTGTGTGCAACACAGATAGAGAAAACATAATTATTTTAAAAGAATAATGAAATACAGATGAGAGCAGATAGCTTACTTCATCAATTCTCTAATCGATTACAGAATTAGTTCTATAATGGGAAAGAAAGATTTTTCAGAAGTGGAAAGAACATAGGACAGACTAATTGCACTATTAAGAGAAGCTCAATTTTGGACAAAGGAAGCTCGAGAATTTTATTGGATATGCAAATGAGATATCAATGAAAAAGTAGGATATAAGCCTGAAATATAGAAATGGTAACAGGAGATCTATATTTGAGAATTATCAGCTTATGGATTTTTTTAAAGGAATAAGAGAATAAAATACCCTAGGCAGTGAGTACATATTGAGAGAAGTTAAAAACCAATAACTAAGCTAAGAAAAGCTACAAGAACAGAAAGAGTCTCAGATTTCTGACTGGAATATGTAGGGAGACATGGTAATATCTACTAAAATGGAAAAGTCACAACTTTGTGATACAATATAATTAAGTTGTTTTAGAGGTTTAAGTGATCTGTTAATCTCTAGGAAAACCTAATTTTATGTTCAATCAATTTAGTCTAACTCTGGAAGATGACAGCCGATTTTAAGGTCATCGTTACTCCTGATTTTTCCTATAACATCTTGGCTACTCTATCTTAGTGCCTTTGCTGGGTCTTGCTATTTCTCCAAACTATAAACACTGAAATGCTCCTGCGTTTAGTTCTTTGCTTTTGCCTACTCTCATTATTGCTCACTCCCTTGGGTAGTTCATCCTATTTCATTTGCATATCCAATAAGATTCTCAAACTTCCTGTGTCCAAAATTGAGCTTGTCCCATAATATTTCCCCCTCTCAGAAACGAACTATTCTATCCCTGTGTCTACTTCCTCCCTGGATCCCTCTTTCCTGTCTCTTCCAATCCATTTGAGATCTCTCAATCATTGATTGATACCTTAGATGGTTCTCTTGACTACTCTCCCAGCTTCCAAATTTTCTACAGTTTAGTGTCAGCATAGTGGTCAAAAGGTAACTCAAATCACATTGCTTCTGTGCATGAAACTTATTTAAAGGTTTATTTTATCATTCCAGAGGAAAAAGTGAAGTTTACACACTACTTCACAAAATATTCTATTATGCATTAAACTTTTAATCTACAATACACATAATTCTGTATTCTTATCTTTTCCTGAGACTAACCCCCTGAACTTCAGACTTGTATTTTCTCAATCCCGCTGCTAAATATATATCCCAATAAGAATCCCTAATAGCTTGTGAAATACACTGTATCCAAATCACATTTTGTTTCTTAACATTTGTCTTCTAAACCTTGCCTTTGTAACTTTCACTCTTTTAAGTATAGAAAACCACCATGTACCCTAGAGCTCTGGTCAATAACCTATGAACTGTGCTCTATTTCCCTATTTCTCTTACTCCCACGTTTACAGTCTAGTCTGGCTACACATCCTTCCCATGTTTTGTACGTCTCTTCTTACTATCGTTCACATCTTCCTAATTAAAGGTACCAACACATCTCCCCTAAGGTTGAGTCAAATTGTCCTATCTGGATTCCCTTCCTTCTCTCTTCTAACCCAATCACAATATGGTAGAAGGATTTAAACCTTGGAGATTTAAACCAGGTGATATCATTCTCCAATTTTAAGTAGTCAGAGGTCTTCATTACATTGAACATAAACTAAAATCTCTTAACCCTGGCTGTAATAATCATAGCCTATTTCATTTAAACCACATTTTGCATATCTCTTCTCTTCCATAATATTCTATCATTTTGATTATTTTCTGGGTAAAATGATGAATTCAAGATATTATTATTATTATTATTATTTTATTGTTATGATACTGAGGATTGATCCCAGAGACACTCTACCACTGAGGTACATCCTCTGTCCTTTTTCTCTTTCCCTGTGAGCAGAGTCTCACTATGTGGCCCAGGGCCTCACTGAGTTGCTGAAGCTGGCCTTGTCAACGTCCTTGTCTATGCTATTGTTTCCCACATGCTTTGTAGGCTGTCTCTGTTTATCCTTCAGTCCTTAAAGTGAACATAACTTCCTCAAAGACAAGTCCTTAACAATTATATATCTAACTATTCCTCAGTAAATACAGGAACTATTCATATTATTACCTTATTACTGTTGTTACAAAGTACCACACACTTGGCTTAAAGTAATGCAGTTCTTAATATCAGAAGGCGTAAAATCAAGGTGCTGGCAGGGCTGTTTCTTTCTGAAGGAGGGCTGTTAAGAGAAGCCATTTCTTTGTTGTTGTGTTGTTGTTGGTGGTGGTGTGTGTTTTTGTGTTGTTTTTTTTTTTTTTTTTAGCTTCCAGAGGCTACTTAGATTCCTCAGTGAGGAGCCCTTCACTCCATCTTCAAAACCCAACTGTAGCATCTTCCCTCATCTGATATCTACTTCTGTAAGACTATCTTCTTTCTGACTCTCATTGTCCTGTCTCTCTGGTATTAAAATTCTCCTCAGTCACATCTGCAGAGTCCCCTTTATCATGCAAGGTAACTCAGACATAGGTCCTAGGGTGTGGGTGTGGATTTCAGGTGCCTTGTGATCCTTCCAGTTCTTTCTCTTTTCTCACCAGTATTTCAAGGAACTACATAGGAGGTTACATAATTAGAATACAATAAATATTTTTTTGGAATAAGTAAATTATATGCCTGATTGAGCAAAATTTAAAAATTGATTAGCCATATATATTTAAGGACATACACACATATCCATATTAGTGATAAAGAAAAGTGAGGGTTTTTAAAATAAAGGTGGGCTAAACATGATATTCATAGAAATAGTTTATTTGAAATGCAGGTAGTCAATGTCCTCCATTGAACATGTTTAAAAACACTTGTGAATGGTTCACCTCTGAGCAGGAGACGCCCCTTTCACTGGGAGAACTTCTTGAAGACTAAGCAAAGCTCAGATAATATATTCTGGCAAAATTACTTTTTCTTGTGGAAACAAACCAGGTTCCTTTAAAGATAAAAACTGAGAGGGGAAAATCCACCCGTTCATATTATAAAAGAAATGTAAACCCTCAACAATTAAGCATAAGCTCATTTATTTGATACCACTTTTGTTATGATTATTCTCAGCTCTTTTGATTGATCATTCTTCTAGCTATCCCATGAAAAAGACTAAGTTTTAAAGCCATAGATTCTTTACATATTTTAAGCAGATAATTTTCCAGAATACTGATGACTTTTTTATACTAACAAATTTATGAAAAGTCCAGGTATCTCTTTGGGAGCAAAACTACCCACATTTGATCCTGAAATTATCAACTATGGGAGAATTCAACTTCCCACTGAGGTATTGCCAGTGTTAAGAAGTGAAATTTAATTAATTCCACTAATATGAATGTCCTAGTGGCCTAAATAAGTCCCCTGTCTAAGTAGAGGAACTTCAAATTTTCCATCCAAGAAATGTTAAAATAAAAGTCTGAAATTTAGTGAACACCAAGAAGCAAATGAAGAATTTCACTCTGAGTTATATTAAATTATGCCATTTTTCACACACACACAGAATTTCTAAACTAACATTATTTTACTTTATTTTCTATGATCATAATTAATTAAGGAATAATTATCAAGTACTTGAAGCAATTATAACTTGATACTTCTAAGGTCTTTCTAATCTTTCTTTTAATTTGTCATTACATAAATGGGATACACTAAGAGTATTTTGTAATTCTGTATACTTAATTTCTTCATTGTTTCTATTTTCGAATTCCTTTGCTCTTAGGGTAGTTACTTTTAAAAATCTCTTTTTAGTGAGGCATTGTCTACCACCTTTAAAAAAAACAGTGACAACTTCTGTGTTACTGAAGGTTTCAGATTGTTGGTTAGATTTAGTACCAACTTGTAACATTTTAATTGGAAGCTTAGCTTATTTTACACTTGGGTGGGGATTTTGCCAACTATAGTGTTTCAAGGACATTTAAAAATTGGTTACACATTTACAGCTCCTTTCTTCTTACAATACAAATGGATTTTCTTTGGTTGCAATTTTGATATTTGGAAGTTTAGATTCAGAAGCAAAATACAATTATTAAACATAAATATTTATACTAAAACATTCATGTGAGGACTGCATTGGATTTTACTTCCCTCTTATACATTTAGAGCAGGTATTGATTTTCAAAGTTAATTTATAGTTTATTAAAATGTATCTTATATGAACTGAAGTAATCCTTCATAATATTTTTATTGCAAATGAATGTTTTCATTTTATACCATAATATTTGTTATTTCACATATATAAGGAATTATGCTTATTCTTCCTGCAAATATATGGATATCAGAACTCTGTATAAATTAATATCATACATATGTTTTGGTGACTTTCAAATTTGCCCAGCTTCAAATTTTATTCTTCTGCAAGGTTTTACCAAATTACTTGTTTTATTTTGTATTTTCTTACCCAAGGAATCTATAAATCCTTAACTTAGCCTCAGTTATTATATGTAGAAATATAGTTGGATTTTGTCATGTAAAATATTAATATTACTACCTTTACAAACACTATATTTTAACTTCATTGAATGTTCAACTTGTGCAGTACATTGTCAAAGCTTTTTCAATACATCACCCTTAATTTTTTTTCTACCACTGTTTATAATAGTTTTAATTTACCACTCTCCTATCCTGGTAACAGGGTCAACATAGCCTGAGTGTCAAAGATGTGGTTTCTGAAATGAAATTGCTGGTTCCACAATTTAGCAGTGGAAAGTTTATTAAAGAACCACCTACTATATACAAAAAAATAAAAATAAAAACCCTAGATTTTATTTTAAGATAGTCATAATATACCCAACCTCACTGGACTTTTACTGTATTTAAACAGGGTTATGTGTGTCAATATATTTGCAGAGTGAGAATACAATAAAGATTTTTACAAAGTTAAGGAAAACATAAAAAGGTCATTGTGGCAAAATAACTCAGTATGCATTTTTATTTCTTAATTAACTATTCTAACCTGATATATTTAAAATCACTTTTTGTTAATAAAATAAAGCCCTGTAGTAATGAACTGTACAGGATATAAAGTTTCATCTTGATAATTCCTGAAAAATGCTTTGGAATCATAATATCTAACATACCAGTGGATACCTGAATTTCAAATGTGCAAAATAATACAATAGATTTCTCAGGCTGATATTATGGATGGGAATAGATCTGATCAACAATGTGATATTTCTTATATCTATTGCCTCTTTTAATGTTCACTTTGCCACCTCTGTTACATTCATTTTATACAAGGGATCAGCTGTGGAATATTTAAAATTGCAAAGTTATATTTCATTGAGATGGATTTGTGAATCATGAACTTATCAATGAAAATAAGGTTCAGAGTTAAACTTTGGTGATTCAGCTACTTTCTCAACTACCTCTTAAGTTATCAGATGACTATTATTTTTTAGAAATACTTTGTGAAAGATAATTTACTCTCCGAAGGAAAGAAGAAAGAAACTTAACAAAATTATTGACTTCTAATATAGCTTTAATATGGACTGATTGATATGATCTTAAAGAAATTATTGCCATGTGCCAACATTTCCTTTCCTTTCCTTATCTACCTCCTCCTCTCCTCTCCTCTCCTTTCTTTTTCTCTTACGCTCTTCTTTTTTTGTAACTAGTATACAATAATTATCAATTAACCATTATAATCTAATGATGCTCTCAGTTTGATTAAACTTCAGACACGTTGAATTCTCTTCCTGACAATAGTCTCATGATCAAATTTTTTCTTAGAATATTTTAATTTAGAAAACAGAAGAACAATTATATATTCTTTCCCAGCTCCTTTGAGATATAAATCTTTTCAAAAACCTCTGGCTAGTTTACAGCCTAAAAGTGTGTTTCTGAAAGACCTGGAATCTAACTCTTTGAGATGTAATCATGGAGGAAAACGGTGCCTCTAGATCCCAGTGTGTCTGGGAGGTGAGGGCTGACCTTGCACACATGGCCTGCGCTCACTGACCACCGTTTCCACTAATGTTATCCAGTACTTTGCTAACTCAGCCAGGACTTCAAGCTTCACTTGCCATTTGCTTCAGGGAAGTTGAGCTCAATCCCTCCACCCTATTGCAATTCTGTTGGCCCCTATTAAAATCTTCTTGAACCGTGTTCCTTAATTGCTTAACTCCTCTGGTGCAGTTTTTATTTGACACAATCATAGGACACAAGATGCTTCCTACTGAAATATGACCCAAAGGCGGGGTTTTCAAGATTCATTTTAGGAAAATAGAGTTTGTGCAAGGCTTCCATGTATCTTTACTTATTATGGCTAAGTAAATCTTATGTTTATGATCTCCACGTTCATGTATATAAAATCCTGCTCAGGGTCTTTTTAAGTAATGAAAATACTCTCACAAATTTCAGGAATGATTAAAAAGTGAAAGAAACTCCCTCAATTTTATCAATAAACAGGAATAATAACTGGATGTCATAACTGGGAATAATCTATATTTGATTTTACTTCACAGGTAGTAGGTGATTGGCAATGCTGCTGCTGATTTGTTAATAGAAAGCTGGATTTTGCATCAACATCAGGAGAGTGTAAAGCATATTCTCCCTGTTTTTAAGGCAAACTCAAAACTGAAAGTTAACTCAGCCTAAATTCCCTGGAGTTTTTCTTTGGAGGACAGAGTATTGCATTACTCACTCTAAATAATTTCTGTCTTAGAACTTGGTTAAATATGTTCCATTTTTAAATACCACATCCAACTTCATTGATAGAGTTATCTTTCATAATTTACTTCTAAAGAACTAAGTACAAAAGCTGCTCCTTGCAGGTTTATTTTCATCCATATAGTGACTGATATTGTTAAAAGTTGTGGAGTCCAATGACGACAATGGTCTTATTTAAAATACAGTATTTGATTCAGATATGTTTGACTAACTTATTTTACAGATCGTGACAAATAAAAGCTCATTTATTCCCCAAATGATCATTCTATCACCATAAGTTTAAAGACTGTTCAATAAATGAAGCAAAGCAATTCTTTTGTTTTCTCCTGTACCTACACAGATGAATGGATATAAGGGGACTATTAAATATACAGAAATTAGAGATTTTTCTAGGTCTTCTATCAACTTCAACAGATGTAGCTACTCATCCAGAAAACTGATGCTTCTGGGTTGCTTCCCTTCATTTCAAGTGTCTTGCTAACTCTCATTCCCCAAAGTGTTTTAGTATTCACATTTATAAATGTATGCATTATTTTACACCAAGACAACAATACAAAAGGTGAAATGTACATTAACATGCCTGATATTTTTAAGGAACATGCTTTAAAATAATAAAGACTACATGATCATTCTGTATATTTCCCTATATTTACAAAATTGTAACATTCATAATGATGTTGACATTATAATTTTAGCCTTTTTAGTGTATTTCTGGGGAAAAAAGCTTATAGTGAAAAGAAAGCAAGTGATTAATATATGACTTTGAAGGTAAAGGCATGATTGAAAAGGGAACAGTGTTATGAAGACCAACTGTAATAACATGACAGTGTTTTAGACTAGAGCTGCTGGTATGTGTTAGTGAAGCTTGAAGAGGGTTCTGAATGAATGGGCTGTGAATTCTTTGTGGCTGTCTAAAAAACTGGAGTGTGAACATGGAGAATTTAAGTGTTCCAGACTTAGCTTTGAAGTTGAAAACTAAGAGTTCATTGAATATGTTTTATGTAGGCATAAATATAAGTTTTGGGTAGTGTCAGAGTAAGCTCAAACTAATTCCATTATCATTGCATGTTTTGTGAGACGTCTATCTCTGAATAGAGGTTCTTAACATCATTTAATTAATCTAGTATAAGTTCTTATCCACAAAATGTAAGAATATTTTCACAACTGGTATGGACTTCATGGAATATGGTAGATCATAATCTTTAAAGTTTTCAATTGTGTTTAATAATTGTGTTTTCTCTTGTTTTTGTGTTGCTGAAATATATATAACTTGGAAGTAAATGTAAATTTCTAAGATATCTCAGTGCCCTAAATCTAAGGGGGCATTATATTTTAAGATGGGATAAAAAATGTCAATCAGCTTTTCATTGCTGTTACAAAATACTTAAGAAAATCAATTTTGAGGAGGACAAAATTCTTTTCATTCATGATTTCAGAGACTAGTCCCAGGTCAGTCCCATTGCTTTGGGTTTGAGATAAGGCAGAGCTTCAAGGCAAGGAGGGTGTGATGGGTCAGGGATGCTCAACTCATTGTGAATAGGATATAGGGTGAGGAAGGGTAGGGGGCTGAGATGTACTACCAGGCACATCCCCATGGATAGTCCTTTCAACTAGATTCCACTTCCTATAGCTTCTACCACCTCCCAACAGTCCATTCAGATTATAAGATCATCAATGGATTAATGTACTGCTGAGGTCAGATTCCTTATCACTAAATCATTTCTCAATAACTTCACTTCTGAATACTGTTGCACTGGGGACCAAGCCTTAACACAGGTGACTTTGGGGGAAATTCTAGATCTAACTAACATTAACAAAGGGACTAGCTCCAATGATCTAATACGTATTGATCAAATGGAAATGACTGAGGATAACAAGAGTAGGTCTAAATGAAATATTCATTATTAGACATTAATCTCAGAAGCCTCCTTTGGACTTTATTTTTAGCTAAGTCTATCCATTCTTCTATTTTGTGGCATCCTGTATTTATTGTCAGTTTTCCCACTATTATTAAATTCATATTATCAGTTTCTAACACACCATATCCTGACTCTGCTCACCTTAATGAAAAAGTCAATGTCTTGTGATTTTTTTATACATTTAACCAGAATCTGGCACAAAAAAACCATATTCATTAACAGCTAATATTTTACTTTTCCTTCTAATTTTCTAAAGTTGGTCAAATCCTTGAAAATTATTCTATCAAATTATATGTTACATCCTAGAGAGAGAAAGAATTTTTAAAAATCACAAAATAGGTGTGGAAATAAACATTATAATAATACACAAAATTGGGCCTGGAGTGGTGGCTCAGCAGTTGTGGTGCTTGCCTGGAATGCATAAGGACCCAGGTTTGAACCCCAGCACCACGTACACAATAAAGTGTTGGAGCAATGAAAGCCACATGAAAAATTAAAATAAAATTGATTCTTTCTTTCTTTCTCTCTTTCTCTCTCTCATTGTCCCTCTCTCTCTTTAAAAAAATAAAAGAAAAAATACACAAAATTTAGAGAAATATCTTAGAGTTAGTGTACAGATAGACTTAAACAACAACAGAAGCCTAAATGCAGGGCCTAGACAGATAAGAAGGGCATGAATTGGGGAAAATCAGTCCCTGCAGGCCAGGCATAGCACTCTGGAGCCAGAGCTAGCTAAGAAAATCATTCCTATGGAGTAGGGGATATTTACCAGGTCATGCATGGAATGTTAAACTAACTTTTTATGGATTGAATTTTAATAGCAAAGGGCAAAAATGTGTGTCTTTATAGGAGCAAAGCCTTCTGGAAGTCTCCAGCTAAATTAAGGGATGAAAGTCAAATATAAAAGTCAATTTGTAAATTGAAATTATAACCCCATCCTTGGGAAACCAGGAGAAGAATGTAGTCTCCCTTCTCTGGAAATTTTTGCTCAAATGAGGAATTACTAAGAAGACCCAAGTTTAGCCTTATTCTTCTAAATGAAAGCCCTGTAATATTAAAAATTGTCAACATCCTGAAATTGTAGGCGAGAGTGAGCAGCTTACATGGAGTAAAAAAAAAAAAAAAAAGAAGGTGCTAGGCAAATTCTGGACAGTCTGTATTTTTTATAGAGGAGATTATCAGGGCAACTGAGTTATCTTTAAAGTAATCCATAATGTGGATGATAATAATGTACCCATGTTGATTTCTTGACATCAATGAGTATACTGTGGTTATATGAGAGAATATCTTTTTATTTGTAGGATGTGAACTTATTTATGTGAGATTTTGGGATATGTCAGCTACTTATAATCTTTTGTAGTTTTTGTAACCTTTTTCTGGTTCAGAAATATTTTCAAATTACAACATTATAAAAAGTAAAAAGGTACTATATAGAAATTACATATTTGCATTCCATACCCACTGCAGATCAATCAAAGACTATGGGTCAAGAGTTATTATGAATATAGATTAAATCAAGCAGGAAAGTCAAAAGCATAATCTTACCTTGGGGTGAACTGACATTTCTCCTTATGTGCTATTATTTTATGAAAAGTAATTCTTAAATTTGTTCAATTGAATACAATATGATAGTGGCAAAACACCTTTAATACTACCTCCAAAGATAACAGGAATATAAAAAAGATATAAAAATGATGTACACATGGAAGAATTTTATGGGAAGGAAATAGATGTGTTGATACCACAAGACCTCTTTAAAATCAATTTAGATACAATTGTGTCTGTGTGTGTGTGAGAGAGAGAGAGACAGAGACAGAGACAGAATCCATATACAACACTGCAAAGCAAGAGACCATTGTCACCAAAATGCTCTCTAAAAGGACTCATGAAGAAGTCACTACATTGTCAGGAGGTGTGCAGAAAAGCTGGTCATATTCATTTTTTTTTAGACAGAAAGGAAATGCTCCACCACTACTGAGGACATGTCAAAAGAATACAGCTCCGAATATAAATTCTGAATAATTTGAAAATTCAAGGACTAGTGATATCAATAAATTATGTTGATTCAAAATCCCATAATAATTAACAAAATAAGGAAGGAGGAAGGAGCATTTTACAGAGAAAAATGTAAGTTAGATTTAGACAATCATTCTTTTACAACACTGAATGCATTAAAAGTTTCAGCAATTGATTCTAAAATCAATGTATACAAAAGTTTGTAGAATCAATATTCTTATTGCCTCAGAGTTGCGTTGCATAATGTACTTATTATTCATAAAGGAAAAAAATTAACATTTCCCTTAGAATCAAGAAATCACAAATGAAACATTCAGAACAAGTGATAAAAAGTAGCATTAGCAATATGGAAAAAGATTATCTTTTGTGTTTTTGGTATAACAGGTAACAAACCAAATCAAATATAATATATTTTCACAGTATTTCTAGCAAAAAGGTTTCACTCAATCTATTCAACCACAATGGGTTGTTAGAAATTCCATAAGCCATTGGCTTGAAATCTTCAAAAATGTCAATTTTATGAAAGAAAAAGAAATATGGAGTTCTTCTTAATTTAGAAAAACAGAGATAAATAATATTCAGATGTAATCTGAGACCTTTGATGACATCCTGGTTTGGGAGAATATTCTTAATGTAAACCTGAGCAAATTTTGAAAATACACTATGTTAGAAATAGAAATATTTGGGAAATTTTGAATAAAACTATGTATTACATGATAACATATTAATATAATTGATTACCTTTTTTGATGATGCTATTGCCCTCGTGATAGATTATTCCTTCCTTTGTAGTTCGATTTTGAATGGTTTCAAATGTTTCAAAAAATTAGGAACATAGGGCAGGGGAGAGTGAATGGGGTCATGGGAGAGAGAGAAAACAGGAGGAAAATAAAGGTGGGGAGGGGATATGATATGACAAATGTTGACAGTCAATATATAGGAGTTTGTATTCCATACCTTCTGTTTTTCATTAGGGTCAACATTTTTCAAAATAAAATGTTGGAAAGCACACAAACATATGTATGGATCACCTATTGATATCAACTCAAGTGATATCTGTTGTTATTCATAATATTTTCAACTTGGCCTATTTTTAAAATCTTCAAAAATTCAGATGTTGTACTTCCATTAAGACATGGTTTTCTTCTCCTCCATCAAAAATATTTATATATTCCCATAATTTCTGTCAACAGGAATTGCTATTTATCTAACATTGACATTGTAGTGTCATGTGCTTTTATGATGCTATTTAAATAAATGAAATAATGCTACATTTGTTATGCTTTTTATTGCACTCCACTAAAAGAAGCATTTAGAATTGATGTCTCAAATAAATACTGAACTTATATTTATTTATTATCCTTGTCAGACATTCATAATAATATTTTATTCCGTATTTCATGACCTTTACTTTCATAACTTGGAAAAATTACTTCAATTAGTCTACCAAATATTTATAAGTACTATACCACAAGGAAAAATAAATCTTTGCTTTGGAAATGGTTCTGATTTTTAAAATTTCCCTGTTACAAAAATTGATAGGAATAATTCCAGAAATCCCTTTTCCTATAAAAAATAAATATTTCATACAGCTTCTGACCAATTTTCATAGAGTTTGAGCTTTGGAGAATATTTCTTGAGCATTTTGTAAAAGCAAGTAGCAAGGAGAATTAATCTTCCATAGTAAACCACAAATGCATCCGCAATTTCTCACTCCTCCCATCCTTTGCATTCTGACAGCAGCATTTCTTAAAGAACAAAGTCTATTTCCCCATCACTTAATTCCTGGAGGCCTTGCAAATTGCTTTGGTTCATAAAATATGGCAGAAGAAACTGAATGCCAGGTCAGAGCGTAGGCCTCAAAAGGCCATGGTGTTTCATTGAGAGCCGTGTTGCTCCAAGCAAGCAGCACACTGTGAAAGATGCATTGCTTCTGGGAAGTAGCACCAGTGTGGTCAAACGTTCACATCTGAAAGCTGTCACCCCATTTTCACCCAGAGTTGCTTTGTGTTTACTTTTTCATTTTTTGCTGGTTTTATTTGTGACTAAATATTATGATTTTTGTTTTATATGCTGCATAATAAATCATAAGTATTCTTTATCAGAGCATAGATGCTACCGTCTGTTCTGATATTTCCTCCAAATTACTGTCTGAAATAATATACATTATGGGTCATATTCTTATTATATTAGTATATTACATGTATCTATGCATCTGTATTTAACCAATTCAGATGAAAAGCTGTGATACATTGAGATCCATCAGGATGAGGCTATCATATTTCCAAAGTTGCATTTAGCTCTCTACATAAAATACTCAAAGCATCTAAAATAATATTCTTCCTATTAAAGATAATGATGACTAGGAAATGTAATTTCTTGATTAGTTAATATTGTATTATTATTTCCTGGCTCATTTTAGTGTTTCCCTTTTTAACTCCCTTGTTCTTTTTAATTAAATGAGTTATAAAAGAATGTGCTGAAGCAGAAGTAAAAAATAGCAATAATCTCACTTACCAGGCGGAATTCTCTTGTGCCTTGGCTCTAATGAAGTATAAAACCTCTGAATAGCCATGAATCTTCATAAATTAAAGTGGACCAATTTGTGAATTAAAAAAAAAGAACTTGGCTCAATAAAGGCAAACAACTCAGCAAAAATAAGTTTAAAAAATCACTTTTAAAATATCTGTATAGAAGAGGCTTAACTTTAAAAATATAAACATAAAGCCTACTTTTGATATTAAACAAAGAAAGGTAAACAAGTAGAATAAAATATAGAGCTGTTCATATTGTTCGTATGCTTTCAGAAGTTCATGGTCAAAGTCTCAGAACTTGAGTATTTAAAACAAGACTTCAATAGGCAGGTTTGTGGGAGTTGAAGGCACAAAGCAAAGCTAGCCTGGTACAGGTGAGGGAGAAATTGAATTTCAGTTTTTCTTAACTCCTTTTAACCTTCTAGTTCATAATTTTACATTATTTGAAACTGCTTTTGATTAATAATATTTCGAATTAATGAAAGCAATTTAATGAAGCTTATTTATGAATGGTTTTTACAAACTAATGCTTTTATTGGGAAAATTTCTGCTTGACATTTTGTGTTTTGACTGGCATTTTCTTGTTGCCAGCTGTCATGAAAAGGACTGCAACACATGCCGTTAGCAGCATATGCCTTTTGGGTGCCGAATAGCGTTTTCATACAAAAAATCAAATGATCCATAACATATTATGCTGTCATTTGAAAGCAGCATCAGAAAGGAAACATTTTTCATGCCTGTAATATATTTAGTTCCCCAAGGCTTAATGTAGCATTTCCTCACCACTTTTAAAAATATAATGAGGTGAACACATATTCTTTTAATTCACACTATTGGAGATTTATGAATACTAATGGCTTTTTTCAAAAATACAGATTGTAAAAATACATATATAAAATTTAGTATACTACATTTATTTTACCACTATTTACCTAGACTTCTTTCTCCCAGTCATACCTTTTCAAATACTTATCTATCAGCAAAATGACATCTTAAAGGCTATTTGTTTAATACTTTGTGTTGGAACTTGTAATAAAATATATGCAAATCAAAGCAATTGATTAAATACAATTAAAGTACATTATTAATTTTTTTAAATTTTTGTGTTATATATCAAAAAACAGTTTTGGATTTAAAACACAGGGATATCATCAAAATCTTGAAAAGAGATTTGAAATTGGCAAAACTCTGTCCTTAATTCATTTAAACCTCAAACTTAGATACTGTACTTACATATGACTTATTTTTTAAATTATTTTTCTCCATTTGACTTAATGAAATCTCTAGAAAAATGACCTTGTACCTTTTATTTTTAAAGAATAGTCTATTTTTGTATTTTTCAGACAAAAACACAGCTGAGCATATGATTACTGCTGTTCTGTTTCTGCATTTTGCTGACTAGGAAAAGTACTAAGTTGTTTAAAAATATCCAGTTTGTGCATCTTAAATTCTTTTAACATCTTAAGTTCTTTTAGCTAAAACACCGAATTTTTCTTAGAAGTTAATCATACTATTTCTCTATTTCTTTTAGCATGTGCCTTAGTCTCTAACACAAAGTATTGAATGCTGTTTGAGAGATTAATATATTAATAACAGAAGGAACTCACATATGTTAGACAATATTACTTTTTATGAAATTAATAGAAACTTTTATTTCTTTGTAAAAATAGTAACCACAGAGACATCACAAGAGAAGTTTTAGGTGTCAATTTGATGGAGTTAATGGACAGATAGTTGATAAAATATCATTTCTGGGTACATATGTGAGGGTTTCTTGAAGAGATTAGCATTGGAATCAGTAGACTAGTAAAAATGATTGCTGTCAATCATGTGAGCAACCGTCATGGAATCTGTTCAGGGCCCAAATAGAGCAAAATGGTGGAAGAAGGATTAGTCCCATCTTTTTCCATAGCTAAGACCTCCATTCTCAGCTTCCAATTCTAGGCATGATCTAGGGCCTTCAGTCTTGGAGGGGAGTGAACACTCTTGGCTCCTCTGGTTACTGAGGTGTCAGACTGGGAATGAATCACATCACTAGCTTTGCGGTGATTCCAACCTGCAGACAGCAGATCATGGTACTGCTTGTCTTCCCTTATTACATGAGCTAGTTCTCAAAATAATTAAAGGTGAGATAGGTACAATTTATAGATTTTATTATATATATGATTATGTAAATGTGTATAATTTATATACATCCTGTTTTCTCTTTTTCTCTGGATAAAGCATCATTATGAAGAATATTAACATCACAAGCCTACTATGACCTCTGAGACTTCTGTGATTATTGCAGGCCCCTTCACTCTGAAATCGGGGGGGGGGGTACCAAACTAGTCACCACATCGGAATTGGAGGGAACTTTGTGCATAATCTCATAAGTTTTGATTAAGCCATTTCTCCAGCACCAACACTAGAGACTGTGACATTTTAATTCCTCATTACTTGCCAGCAGTTTTACAGGACAGATCTTGAGTGTGAGCTTAAGCAACATTAAAAGACAAAACTTGTTTTCAATGTTAATAACAAACATTCTTCCAATTGGTAGATCCCTCAGTTAAAATAAGTTTTCATAGATGAAGACAGATAAGTTAGAAATGTGACAGGAGTGGACGTCTGTCCAGGTATTTCCAACAGTTGTGGTTCTCATTTTCTTAAAAGGAAAAATATGCAAAGTGAGTTTAAGATCTTAAATGCTTTATGACAGGACTATTAGGGGTTTGAGTACTTTGTTCTATAATCTTGTCAGGGGGAGATAGATGGTTAAGAAGAAATAAATTAAACTTACAATATGTTAAACTGAAAGTATCATTGAGCAGGCTTTTGGTTATAAATCAAAATCATTTACATATCATGAGAAGAACTTAGTTTCTCCCAAAGCAAAGATGATGATTTATGCCACAATATTTTACTAAAAATGCACTAATCTTAACCATTTTGTGTTGCTGTTAACTAAGGTTATGGCATTTAACCAGAGAAGGAGACTACTGATGAGACTATGTAGATAAGATGACATGAGTGTGTTTAATGAAATACATAAGTAATGCAAGTCAAAAGCATTTTGAGATGAAACAATTACAAAACAGTTGAAATTGTTTTACATGTGGAACCAGCCATTTGATATCCTAAAGCAATTCTCTTCCCTACAATCTGAAAGCATTTCAATACAGACTGTGAGGTGATCTTTGGTTTTAATATTCATTACAACACAATTTGAATATACAAAATAATATTATAAAGTTATACTGAAAAGTAATAAGATGATAAGGGATTTTAATATCATTGTTCAAGAGTTACTCTCTGTTTGTATACGGTATATGTTACTAAAGATAAATAAATAATTTTGCTCCTGTCCTTAAGAAAGTACTCAAAAAACAAAGAAGAAAACAGAAACATGAAATGTTGAATTGAGGTTACCTAATACTTTATTTGAAAAATAAAGATCATATATCTTTGAAGTTTTGAAATCCATCATCTGGCACCCAGTTACGTGTCAGAGAAACTGTGTCCACTATGGATTAAAGAAAATCATTTTTGGCTAGCCATATTTTAAAAATAATACAGCTTAGGAAGCATGAGTGAACTTAAAGAAAATAGGGAACCTTCAGCATGAAAATTACACGAAAGCTCTTGTGAGCTTTTGATTTAAAAACAAAAGTAAAACAATAAAAAGTGTGGTCTGCCTATTTATCTATTTTTTTCTTCATATTTCAAAGAGTTTTTCACAGTAACAGTTTTGGTAAAGCAATATAAACTTATGGACAAAAGGAAAAACTACATGTATGGAAATGCTTTACAAGCGAGTTCTATGACCAAATCTAGAGTAAGTCATAATGTAGAAAATGATTTAATAATATATTTTAGTCTTTAACTTCTTTAAATTTTTAAATCTATCACGTTGTCCATGGCTATTCAAGTGTTCTACTACTTAGCTACACTGCCAATACCACCTTCCACCCTTTTTGGACTTTTATTTTGAGAAAAGGTCTCATTAAGTTGCCAAGGCTGGCTGCCACCACAGCCTCAGGAGTAGGTGGGATTAGAAGTGTTCTACTTCATATTTTTGGCCTTTAACTTCTGTCTTAACTTCTTATAATATACAAATATTTGAATCTAAAATGAGAAATTCATCCAAGAAGCTCAAGGAAAAGAAAGAAAAAGAGTAATCATATTTTTTACTCACGTTGTTTGTAACATTTCCCCTTAGAGTTCTGAATGTACTGTCAAATGACAAAATTACAACAAATTGAAAGGTGTTGTTTGGCTTTGTGATCCTAGAGTCAACCATAGTTTATTCCATGAAAAATGTGTTCATATGCTGTATTCAGAAGAGATGGCTTTGTAGATAGAGATTTGGAAAAAAAAAAAAGAAAGAAAAAGTAGATCAGTCATTTCAATTGCTTTCATTGTAAAGTAGGAACAGGGAGAAAGAAAAATAAAAAAAAAGGAACTGGTTAACCACAGTTTAGCTCAAGTTATCTTTATAAGGATTAAAGAATGTAAAGTTTGGATTAAAGAACTTTATTGTCATTGTCAATTGGCCTGTTTGGGAAATTTGCAATCTGTCATTTAATTTCTCAGCAGGTCAGATAACAACTTAGTTTCTATATAGTGATATGGAATCTGACATTGATGACTCAATTTTGATTTTTAGTCTGGTTCATTTGAGTCCAATACAGGCACCAAGTCCACAAAATGCAATAAATGGAGATTTAATTCTTTCCCAAGAAAACTTATTTTTATCCGAATCTCCCAGTATCTATTGGCATGAAAGCAAGGTACAAGGGAAACAAAAACAGCAATGAGGAGATGAGTGTTTACAGAACAAGGAAAAAAGCTTCTCTTCTGATTCTAATTTAACTTTTCTGAACCTCAATTTCCTCCACTGTAAAGTGAGATTTCAGAGTTAAAAGTACTAATATCAAAAGTCTCAAATTATTTTCATCTTTCCTCTATTAGAATGTATACTAAAAATTATTGGTTTCTTTTCATTAATATCATTCTTTTTAGGGAAATATGGTTTTCAAAAATGTTCTGAGTGTTGTTCCCACCTAGAAAGTAGCCCTTAATCCTATTCTATTATTAATATGGAGCTATATTAAACTTATCTAATTAGTGAAAACTTAAATTAAATCTTAGCATAGTAAAAAAAAATTTGTATCTGTGGTAATATAATGCACTTACTTTTTATGTTTAAAAGCACCAAATTCATTCTCATTAATTCCTTTTCATTAATTTTCTATGAGAATATATTCCGAACATTCTGAATATAACTCATGATTTTATATCTTTTATTTATTTTGTCATGGTTGGTAAACAAAATGCATATAATATACAAGATAAAACATATTTAAGAGAAAATTTTTCTCATGGACACATATACAATAAAGAGAAAAGAAAAGATATAGTCTCTGTGAACAGTTTGATTCACCAAAGTGTAAACTGATTAGTACATTTGGGTATGCAAACAGAACCATAGATTTGAGGATATTTTTTTCCTTTTTTGAGTATATTTTTTCTTTTGGCACACCAGCCTGAGCAGGTGTCACTAAATGTACAGAGACATGTGGAGCCAATGTGGTGAGGCTGTCAGAAAAGATAGACTTTCCTATACATTTCCAAATTCACAGATGTCGTAAGGAAAATTCTGCAAGATGCCTTTCTTAAACTCACTATTACCTGGCACCTCAGGCTGCTGCAAGTGTTGCCAAGGGTTCCACCAATCCTTGAGCAGGCAGTATGCCATGGAAACAGATGGGTACTAAGAAGACACTAAAATGTGAATCCTAAAGGTGAAATCTACGTTTATAAGGAGTATCAGATCAGGTGGGATATTGAAGTGCCTGCTACTATGGACTAATTATCTTTAGTTATAGCAAATGCAAATTGCCTTTAAAGGAAAACAAAGCTAAGAAGAAAAACTGAACTGTAAAACCACTTTCTGGAGAATTCAGCGTGATTGTAACCACCACGTATTTTTTCCTCTACATTTCTGATTTCCTGTTTTGCTAAGGAACTAACTCTTCCTTATGAAACAGTATCTTCGTTGTTCTCTATTTCTTATACCTTTCATGATATCTGTTTCTCACTCGGTCTTGCTCCATTTTATTTTGTAAAGCATAATACAGCATCACCGTTCTAAACAAACAGCGCTGATTTTTCTGTCTAATATAAAGTCTATAAGATAAATGTCAGCATTTATCACAAGCCAGCTGAAACAACTAAGAAGAGCTACTATATTTACAAGTTAGTAAATTCTGTAAATAGCCTGATTTCTTTCCCATTCCATTCTATTTTTTTTTTTTTTTTACTATTTTGTTGCTATTGCTCTTGAAGTCTTTTCTATCCTTTAGGTCCAAATGAGTTCATTTTTCCTGGTCAAATCAACATCCCACTTTATCCATATCTCATCATATTTTTCTTAGAATTTGATATTTAATTTTTGTTTAATTCTACCTTATTCTATAAGCATTTCTAAGTACCTCATGTCATTGCAGGTAGCATACAGCCATATTTTTCAGGGACGTAGTAGAATTCAATTTTACATTCCTAAAATTATAAGGCAGGCTGTTGGTATGCCAAGCAGGTTAATTCAGTGTTTCCTGACTGATCAGTATTTCATTAAAGCATATGCAAATAGATAGCAACATTTTAATTATTCAACGTGGAAAATCTCATAAGTTTTTCAAACGTGGAATTTGAGGATTTTAAGAATATCTGTAAAGATTTTATGAGCATATTTATCAATTTTAATTAGCATCCTATTGATTGAAAACTAAAATTCAATCAACTGCAGCCAGAAAAGCAACAAACTTAAGTTGCTATTAAGTATTTGCTTAATTTTTAGCATAGAAGTAAAAACTTACAAACTGAAAATGAAACATATCTATGCAATATAAAATAAGAATTCAGTAATTTAATATTCCCTGGGAATCTTAGCAATTCAGTTAAAAGGAAGAAAAATAAGCTTATCACATAAATTTTTTTATATTTTCCAGTTCTTATATATTTGTAGGTGAAATATTACAAAGTTGAACAACAAAAATATATTCCATTTATTGCTTTGTGTTTGTTTTCTACATATTTTCTCATAAATATTCACAGTAAAAAAGACGTTGCTTCTGCATGTGAAAATATTGGAAGCAGCATTATTAGTAGTCCATTTTTTTCCAAAGCGTATAAAGATCTTAAGTTTGTGCTTCATTTCAGTCTCTGAGTAAAATCTTACTCCCAAGCTACAGTCTAATTTTAATAAATGCCAACAGAATTTTTCAGCCCTGCAATTTTATAAGGTTGATTTTTCATGTTTCCAACACTCCTTGTTTAGTGGAAAAAAAAACCAATTATTTTACCTGTGATCCCAAAATGCATGGAATTAACAAACCCATTCAAGGCATTTGAACTATATTAAAATTATCAACAAAACTAATTTTAATATAGCCCAAATGTCAAACCATTGAGACTCCAGGTGAGTCCACAAAAGTGAGTGACTTCTTTAAGAAGCATGTGACTTCTTATAGAAGCATGTGTAACACTTCTTTCAAATCATTCTACATATTTTAACTTCAAATGGAAAGTTCAAAACTTGATATGTAGAATCCAGATCTCTGTTGGCATAAACTCCTTCCAGAGTTGCTACCTGTGAAAGTAGCAAAAGAAATAAAGCACTTGGTTATCCACATGTCTGTCTCATTAACTAAAGTCAACCTTAAACAGAATTATTAGAGGAAAGAATAAGTCCTTGAGAAAGATATTACGGAGTAAGTTCTTCAAAGGGAATGTGGTCACAGAAAAGAAGGAGGAGAGAACAGCAGATACTATTCCTATTAGTGAGAAGCAAGCAGTTTATTTAAACACCAAACAGGAATGATCAACATGAAAATGTGCATGATGTAAACTTTCAGATTTTAAGTACTTCAAAAATTATATATATGTTTCAAAATATGTGAGACTGGTAGGAAAACAACATCCTGTGGGATAAAAGCTTCAGCACTTAAGATGATAAATAAACAAACAAAATAATGAATGGGAAGAAGTAGTACTAATACCTCACAATTACTCATTGCTTGCTAGATGGCAAGCTTATACCAAAGATATTGACTACACTCCTATATCTAATTTTGTAATGTCTGTTAAGTTAGTGTCAGACATGTACTCCTACACAAGCATTTTATAAATAAAGGTACAGACTAAAATTTGAGAAGAATGCTCAAAAAATATAGCTAGTATAATGGAAATTCAAAGTTCTAACCCAGAGTTATTGATTCTGAAACCTTATCCCATAAACCTACCAGGCAGATGCACAGAATTATGTCTGCATGTAGTTATTCATTGTAATAAGTGGATTTTCAGCAGCAATTCATTGGCAAAGATCTGCAAATAGTGTACTTAATCTACTGTAGCTACTGATATGCTTACTGGGCACACATTCAAAACTTTAAAAAAGTGCTTTCATTTTTATTATTTGATACAATGCTTATGTGGAAAAATAAGATCAAAAGAAGAAAAATCTGATCAGGCCATGCACTTCTAAAAGGGTAGACAACTCACATCTAAAATGAAAGCTATTTTGATTCCTTAATTATTCAGTCAATTTAGGTTGATGATGGGAATGAAGTAAATTGTGGTTGTAAGGGCTCTATACTCAGGTCTATGAAGACTTGAATTGTTTATGGTGACAGTGAACTAATTTAGGCTAATGCCACCTCTACTTAGTTTTATATACTGGCCAAATAAGGACAGGTAGAGGGGTCAAAAGATCAGTGACACCGGGACACAAAGCAGGTGAGGTCAATCTCTTACCTGAACGTCAGTCATATGCTTGTGTACTTAGTGGTGGAGATTGTTTAAACCTGATATTTAGAGTAATTATTTTGTATGTAAATACACTCAAGATTTAATTTTTAAAACTTTACAGATGGATCCTTCGGAAGATATAAATTTTTTAATCCTAATGTGTGTATAATATGATTAGCTATTTCTACTAGAAAAAATGTGATACCTTTTATTTATAAAAATCCTAAGATTAAATATATTAATTTTTATTAAAATCTCTAGTATAGGATTTCTTTAGAATATAAGAGGATTTGTACTTTTCCTTGACTCTAAAACCAAGTATGAACACAAAGAATCAAAGTTAAAAAGTGGCTATTAGAATTCCTTTGAAGAATGTAAAAAGACACAATTTTTGCTACCATGGCAGTAGAGTGAAATGGGAGGTTATTCACTGTGGGAGTAGTGAGGTTTTAAGGTGAGAATTCAAAAAGCTCTTCTTTGAATATGCTTGTTGTGCTTTTGATCCTTTCTGGGGAATAGAAAAAGGAGGAGGAAAAAAAATAACATGTTATGATGAATATGGCAAAAGCTCCAGAAATAACTGTAATTGCAGTGCATTAAATTTGTTGTATTAAAAGATATAAACATCACACAACTGATAGTTTGGTAGGAATTGAATGCTGGTGAGTGAAAAATGTACAGGCTGTCTTTTTGCACAATTTATTGAATGACAGGAGCAACGTAGCATTCAGTGCACTGGACATAACCAATTTTATGAACTTTTCTAACCAGTGAAATACTCAAAGGAAGTTATATTCTAGCAGCTGTTCACTGAATTGGTTTGCTTTCTAGATAGCAGCCAAATGACAGTTTTTATATTTTTTTCACTATTGCTATTGTATTTCTGTAGTTGTTGCAACTTAGCTTATTTAGATATTTGGTTGTTGATACTGAAAATAAAAATACATAATAAGATCACCTACTATTCTATTTTACGTTCAATTTCTAAACTGGAGTGGTAAATTTACTTTTCTTTTAGCAAATCCTTGCAGTAGTCTTTATTTTCTCTCTCTCTCTGTCTTCTCTCTCTCTCTCTTTCTCTCTCTTTCTCCCTTTTAAATGTGCAGTTTGAGAGTAATATTTCAAAAGATAATTTGGGTGGGTTCACTATCAGCTTGAAAATACAGAAAGTTGTAGGCTCCTAAATTGCCATGCAACTGAATGGGCTATTCTAATAATAATAAAAAAATCTGTTTGGAAAGAGAATAGTTAAAATCCTTGTTCTAAGGAGTCATGAACATTCAAGGAAGATTGGTCTCTGTGGCTCCCATTGGAATTACCCTTCTACATGAATCAGCTCTTTCTTTCATTTACCAAAAAAAAATTTCCTTTCTCTTGCACACAAAGAGAGGAAAATGGTAATAACTTTAGAGATCTTGACAAACATTTTCTTCAATACTGACTGACAGACATGTTGATGATTTCTGCAAAGAGATTAAAATGAAAATGCATTAAAGGAAAGAGGAAAGGAATGGGGTTATTCATGTCCAGACAGAATGATCCTCTGTCGAGATAAAGTCGACCCTGTAAGCACTCTTCAGGGACACCAGCATTTTCTAGCTACCAATCCTCATTTAGGCCAAGGCTAATTTTGAGCTAGAGAAAAGACAGTGTGAGTTTCACCTTGCCAGCAAGTTGCTATCTGAATCAGAATTGCTGTGACAGTGTGCTCACAAGACAGAACGTGTGTATGTGTAGCTGTGTCAGCAGTTGGTGGAAAGTGAAAAATTCAGTCATGAAGTTGTCTTATCTGTGTAATTTCTATCGGTTACCAGCTAGTATGGATATAAAGATAATTATTTTTTAGAATCATGAGCTTTTATAACAACTTTTAAAATGTGGGTCTATAAGATGCCTCTGGTTGACATCTGCTCTAGTAACTGTTTTCTAGCAGGCTTTGACCGGTGCATGCAGTGGAGACTTGACTTTGGCTTTCTTTGGCTTTTCTAGACTATACTTGGACCCTCCGATTTCCTGTGCCTGCTACTCTAATGCTGTTGTGTGAACTTCTGCAGGAATCCTTTCACGTACCAGTAAGGGCAACCTGAAGGTGAACATGTGAGGGGCCACCCTTGATGAAGGGTCAAAAGGCTATAGGTAAGTTCTTGTTATAAAGATTGTCCCCAGGAAAATCATTTTGAGACATATAATGCTTCTCTGACCTTTCTGTGAGTTGAGCAGGAGGCAGAGCAGTGGTAGCCAGTTCAGCAATTATGTGCACATACTGTTTTGGTTCCCTTTTCTCTCATTTTTAATATTTCAGTCCGCTATCCTAATGAACAACTAGTCTACTGGTTTAGTTACTCTACAGGCTTTCTATTAGAGCCTCCTATTCTCTGCTTTTGGAAGAACCCCAGGAAGTTAGTGAACGCAGCTTGTTAGATTAAGTGATAGCATATATTTAAAGATCTTGCTTTTTTTTTTTTTTTTGAAGAGAGAGGGACAGTTAAAAAGAGAGAAAGAGAAGATCAATTTTATTTAGTTTTTCATCTGGTTTACATCGCTCCAACATTTCATTATGCACGTTGTGCTGGGGTTTGAACTCGCAACCCCATGCATGCCAGGCAAGCCCTGTAACCCCGAGCCACCAATCTAGTCTCAGATCATGCCTTCTTGACTCTCATCTGAAAGCTGGTCTACATCTGAAAATCAAATCAGTAGGTTTGGCTTCTTTGCTTGCTTTTAGTAGTGAAGCTAAATTAAGCTAAGCCAGTCTAAAGTACTTCTATACCTTGTCATTATCTACAGTTTAAGGTTTTTAATGTGACTCAAAAAACATTCAGGATTCCCAGAATACATTTCTACAGCTATTTTCTGCCACCAACAAACACTATTTCCTTTTTTTTTTTTTTTTTGATCCCCGGTACTTGCGCATGGCACCACAACTGCCAAGCTACCACTCCAGCCCCCAACAAACACTATTTAAACATACACGCTAGATATGCAACACAAGAACACAAAGTTTAAACTTCACCAAAATCAAAGCAAACTCAATATTCTCACACTCCATTACCCTCAGTAGTTCTCACGTTTCTTTACCTTTCTGTATTTTGTTTACTTTCACATATGAAAATTTTCAATGGATTGAATATAGTTTGTCTCCTTCTGAGACGCATGTTCTAGTTTAACTCCCTTGAGAAGCTGATGTCATTCCTCCACAAGATACCCATTTAACGCAAAAGTTCTTCTGGGGGAATCTGCAACAGGTGAAAACCAAGGTGGTCATCCATGTTTTGGCATTACCCCTGGATAAGAAAGTATATATACATTGGTTACTGATGGTTTGATAATGATTCCCCCTCAAATGTATCTCTCTATACTTCTAATAAAACAAAACAAAACAAAAACTCCCTTGAGAGGTATTAAGAGACTGGATATGTAATCCAACTACAGTATTCTGAGCCGAGCCCTCTGAAATGCTATTGGGATTGAACAAAGTCATCAAGAAGGAGCTCCTATGATTGGATCTTGGTGTCTTTATAAAAGGGAGAGAGAAAAACCAGGGGACACACCAATATGCTCCCTATTTCTTGCGTTGTACTGCCATAGGCCACCTTGATACTGTCAGCAAAGAGGCCATCATCTGACATAGTCCCTCCGTCTTGGACCAGCACTGTGAGCTGAAATAAACTTCATTTCTTCATGACTCACTCAGTCTGTGGTGCTAATAACAGAAAGTGCAGAGACATGACTTCTATTTTCTATCAGACACCCCTGTCATTTCTCTTCAATATACTTTACTGTATCCTTCCATCTATTTTAGTGAGACATCAAACACATTGATTTGATTATCTGTGGACTCATAGAAAATTTTCACATATAATGTATACTTTATATTGTACTACTTAAATAAATTCTTATTTTTGTGTGTTTCATTTTAAACTTAGCATAATGTCTTTTTCAAGGCTTTCTTTTTTTTTCTTTCTTTTCTTTATTTTTTTTTTTCTTTTTGCTTTTTGCTTTTCTCCCAGTGTCTAGATCAATCCCAGGGTCTTGCACAAACTAGGAAATTTATCTAGCAATGAGCTGCATCCTTAGTCTCCTTTTTTATTTTATTTTATTTTGAGGTAGAGTCTCAGCTATGTCATTCAGGCTGGCCTCTAATTTGAAATCTGCCTCAGCCTTGAATTTTCCTCCTTTTGCTTTCAAAGAATTTAGCAGTTAATTTTAAATGAAGATGTTTAACAGGTATTTGCTTACTTCCTTGCCTCTAAAATTGATATTTCTCTAGTATTCCAGGCATGCACTGCAGTACATGGTCTTTGTTCTGTTTATACTTCCATCCCCAGTACGTCAGAGTGGGCAGTCTATAAATATTTCAAAATGAATCAATAAAGGGCTTATGACAGCATTTAGCCATTTCTTAAATATTTAATTCCTAGATAAAATTTCTAATAGAAGTGATGTTAGTTGAAATATTACTAAAGATATAAAGTCAATAGTTTCACATCATTGCCCAGAAAAATTTTATACTCTTCAATTTTGGCATCTATAACTTATTTCCTTCATATTTGACACTCTTTGGGATATCAATGCGTGCCTATCATATGTCAGGTATTGAGGCAAACATTTTGGAACACAATATAAATGCAGTATTTATTATCTCAAACCTTAGATTGGAGCCTCATGGGGGAATCAGAAATTAGAAACTGAATAATTAAAAGGAATTTATACAGCAAAATGTTGTCATAAGTGATATAAAGACAGTGAACAACCGTGAAGAGGAAGATCAGGTTTAGAGAAACAGAGAAGTTAAAAAACTACCTGCTAAATAGCTTTGCTTAAAATTGATTGTTAAACTATCTGGTGAATAAAGGGGGTGGAGAATGTGAGGTTGAGGGGACAAGAGATAAGAAAAATCTGCCTAAGCAAAGCATGGGTTATCTTCAAAGACCTAAAAGAAAGTGGCGTGGGTGGACTTGGTGAAGCAGTGAGGTGGTACCAGACATGAATTCATAGGCGAATGCACAGCTCAGAGCAGGTTCACACAGGAAAACTGGGCTTTATTTGAGAGTAAAAATGAGAATGTTCTAGCACTTTTAAAATATAGGATTATAAAATGTGATAAATAACTTTTAATCCATTTGGCTTTTAGTCTGTGGAGTATTGAATGTAACAGACTAGGAGTGGAATGCAGAAGAGAGAAGTTTAATATTTATAAATGTATATGCCAATATTTAAACTATATGTAAAGCAAATACATTAGATTAGATCTCTAGGAGAGACAATGAGAGGAAGAAAGAAACTGTCTCTCAGCCACATCAGGGCAATCTGGAGTAGTGTTTCAGAAACCACAAGAAAAAGTGTTTCAAGTTGTGGTGGAGCATTAAACTATGTTATATGCTCCTGAGAATTGTAGAAAGTTTGTTAACAAAGTGGTACTATTTGAAATTGGTAAAATATAGGTTAATGCCAATCTTACAAGAAAAATTCTTCTACTGTATTCGTGGGAAAGACTATAGATAAGAATAAGAACGAGCTATAGAATCAGCACAAAAATAAAAATTTGCAGGAAATGTGCTTTACATTTGTCTATGAAGAAGTAAATACTTGGTGTGTAAGTAGGATTACAGCAAGAATATAAAAATGTGGACAAAGAAGAAACATTTTAGAAGAGGTAATTGCTAAGTAAAGTTCTCAAAAAAATAGGAGCTGGTCAGCCATACTTGACAGATGAGCAAGAGTGGGAAAAGGCAGAAGCAAGAGACAAAATAAAAATGCACTAGGGGATTTTGCACATAACCCTCATCCAGCAAGGTTCTGAAATGTGGAAATTAGCACATCCTCAGAATAGAAACCAAACTCATAAATTCAGTTAGTTGAGATCCACTTTTTCTTCATATATTCTTGTTCTAATTCATGGGGAATTAGAAGCAGTTGACTCCACCGTAGTATTGGGCTGCAAGGTTAATTTGCAAATTAAGTTTTTATGTTTCTTTTGCAAATATATAACTATGTTTGATCTTTCATTTCTATGGATGTTATGATTTTGAAAATTTGCGTATGTATTCTAAATCTAAATCCCAGTACCTATTTTTGCAAGATATAGTTTGACTTATGCATGCTCAGTTCAATTTACAATTTAAAGTTTACATTTAAAATAACCAATCATTTCAAATACTAGAACTGAATTTTCATTCTAATTTCCTCTATAACCTCTGAAACGCCTTTGTTTGTAAAGAATATTACTATTCTATGTGCAAATTGCTTCTATTACTTTTTTTCATAAGATCACTGATAATAAGATGCACAAGAAGAGTAAAGAGTGATGATGTGCTGAATTTTTAAGAGAACATAATTGACAGGTGATCTCTATGGAAAACCTATGCTCGTGGGAGATGTTTTTAGTGGCCTTTTTGATGAAAATTTTGCATTTGTCAGTATATGTCTTCAGTAATACAGCATGTTTTCTAGGATCTTCGGCTATAAATTCTAGAAACAGCAGGATTAATTCATTGTCCTTGCTTCTGAACTCAGTGAACTGAAAACAGAAAGTCTCATTTTCATTTCATTATTCTCAGAGAGTAAGATACTTGCACAGAAAAGTCACACAACTATATGGCCTTATTCTGAGAATATTAAGAAGAAAACTTACCAGTAGTTACATGACAAAATAACAATATTGAACAAAAATTATTACTTTTAACTGATATAAAAAGTTGGTTGTAGCATATCCTAGAAAATAGTACATTTTGAATATTTTAATGTAGAATTGCACATACTGGGAACTAAATATGGAATCACATGTAAATGAACAAACTAAATAGCAACTGGAAGCTACTACCTATTTGCCCAAGGTCCAAAACATGCATATCAAAGAACGCATACTGCTTGGTATGTCCATCTGACCGAGTTGCCATAATAGAATATTGTACCGTGATTGCATTAACAACAGATATTATATTTTATCACAGCTCTAGAGGCTGAGAGTCCAAGATCAAGAAAAAGCAAGATTGGTATTTGATGAGACCTCCTCTTGGCTGGTCCTCATACAGCCTTTCCTCTGAGTGGGCACAGGGAGGAAGGGACTGCAGTGCCTCTTCTCATAAGAACACCAATCTTTTTGGATTAAGACCAGAAAAGATTTCACTTAATCTTAATTACCTGCTTAAAGACCCTCTGTTCAAATATGGCCATATTGAGGATTAAAATATCAAACTGAATTGTGGTGACTGTGATTTAGTCTACAACACTTTGTAAAATTTAAGAGTTCTATATGTTTCAAATAAGTGCCTAAAGCAGGAATGCTTTTAGTGACCATGGGACCACAGTCAGTGAACAAAGTCTAGGTGTGACATAGAAACTTCACATGATACGTAGCATTTCCAAACTCTTAAATTTAAACAATGCCATTTTTGGATATTTCAAAACAAACTGCCATTTCTTGATTAACTATGACTTTTGCTAAAAAATGTTATACTTATTCCTTTCAAAGTGAGTATTTGATGCAGTTATCCTATGTTTTAAAAAAATTAAACATAGTGTCCTGAGCTCTGTTTTCCCTTCAATTCCATTTTCAATGACATTCATATTCATTGTTGGAAAAATACATCAGATACAAATTTATTTAAATATGCCTTTTTTACTACTTGGTACTCCAAGCCCTGCCTCCTAATCAGATACATGGAAAGTGTTTCATGTCTGGAGTCTTTTGCATTACCAGATTTTAAACTTGCTTAGCTATAAAATGCTCTTCTTTCATCTTTTTCAGAACTTTAGTTTGTAATTCCTAAGAGGCTTATCTAGATCATTACCATTTATATGCAAGATATATTTTTTGATATGTAAGTACTGGTAATACAAGAAATAGTAAAGCTAGTAGAATAAGGCATTGGAAAATACAAAGAAAGCTGATTATGATCATAGAGCTGTAAAATACAACAGGAGATGTAAGAGTCACTGTGGATTCCTCAAACTTGAGAATCTTGCGGAATGCCTTATGAAGAAAGTGTTTTATTTGAACTTACATGAACATATATATGTGTTTTTTCCTTTCAAAGAAATACCTGAGAATATAGTACAAATATTATTTGGACATATATTTTTGTAATGTTCAATAGGAATTGAAGCTTGGAAGTGATATTTACATAGTCAAATTATCAGCTTTGATGAAATAGCTGGTACTGGATTAGCCATGCCGTACTATAAAATTTGATCAAACAAGTCACTGTTCAGTTATCAGAAAATAAGTAGCATTTTACTGTGATCTTTTGGATAACTAACCTACCTGCTCTTCCACCTGAGTCACTGGGTGGACTGCTGCATAGAGCAGGAAACTTCCACTGCACAAGTTGGCTTTGCTGTCTGCCTGGTTAAAGCCATTGTGATTTAAAGGATGACAACATTACACAGGAGAAAAAAGCAATATGAAGTCTGCTATCTAATCAAAACATTCCTGACCCACAGAGAAGG
This sequence comes from Aplodontia rufa, assembly GCA_004027875.1. NCBI lineage: Eukaryota > Metazoa > Chordata > Mammalia > Rodentia > Aplodontiidae > Aplodontia > Aplodontia rufa. The sequence goes on along the minus strand of PVKS010004222.1, from coordinate 17,768 downwards.
ATGTAATCTGAGCTACATATAGGGGAAAAAAATAGCTGCCAAACAAATTGGAGCATAAAAGAGAAGGGAAAATATCAGATCAGTTGTATAAAATGAATATTACAAATACATTCAAATATTTAAAGGAAGACACAAATTAGTGACAAAAATAGTGATATAAAATAAATTTAAATATCTAGTGCTCAGAATACAATGGTAAAAATGAAAGCAATCACCAAATAAGCCAAACAAATGTTTAGTCTCTTGCCAGAACATTATAGTGGACTTAAAGATAGAATCTACTAAACAGAAAATGCCAAGTAGAAATTACCAAAAGAAGATTCTACCTAGTACGAAATACAAGAGAATAAAAGGCAGAAAGTATGAAGCATAACATAGTTTAGTGTACACGGTAAAAGCAGAATCATGTCCATGAAGCAGTGCTTGACACAGTAAAGAGAGATTGGATGGATTTTAGAAATTTGATAAAAAAGGAAATTTAAGACTTATTAAAGTTTAATGAGTAAGGACAATATCCCTTCATCATAAAAAAATCAGAACGGTGGTGCCCTCCACTGAAGGAGATAAAACAATTACATTGGAAGGCCCTTGAGGGACCTTTCTGGTGTGATGAGCTTGTCCTCCGTCTTGACTGAGTTGAGTTACACAAGTGCAAAGAGTTGGCAAAGCTCATGGGACCACACTCTTCTATTCATTCCATTCATGTAAATAATACCTCAAATAACAAAACAAAGCAATCTTGCTACCACTAAAATTCCCAATGAGGGCACATCTCATGATCATGAATTAGACTTTTAAAACAGTTAACACTTTCCATGTTTACCTTGAGTTATCTATTATAATAACAGAACAGATGGATAGAATAAATGCTTTCATGAGAAAAAGTGGATTCTGTTATCTCACCCATTGCAGTGTGTAGTAAGCCATTTAACAATTATTTTGCTTTATAGTATTCGTTCCTTGAATCAATGGTTCTATAATGTTAATATTTCATTCTGTGAAATGCAGACACATTTTCTGAAAATTTATGGTCCCATAAGTGAAAAATAATCTGACAAAAAACATTCTTATAATCATGTAAGAGATACAGAAATGTATGTCCCCTTAGCTTAATTGGGATATTCATTTTATGATTAGCTTTATATGAGGTATTTAAATATTCCTCTAGAGTGCTAAAAAGTAAAAGGCACAGCTTTATTATTTTTCTGAAACAAGATCCTCTGGGCATAAACTTACCCAGAGGAAAAAGGTAACTTGTTTATATTGGACCATAAGGGAAAAAAAGATTGTGGAAACTAAAATTCAGTGAGGAAGGTATGTGAGATATAAATAAGCGAGTTAATGTACTCAGGAAACATAATCTAATGCAAAGTTGGAGATATATTTTTCAAGCACCAAGAAAAAAATTAGAATTAAACTAAAAAATATTTTTCCAAGGAAACAAACTCACAATATTTACTTGTTTTTGTGCATGTGCACTTGAGATCATAAAAAGAATATTACTTCATCTATTCTAGGTATTATTAAATTTCTGCTTTCTAATATTAGATATATCATCTGCTTCCCTTCTGAAGTATGAAGGCTTATTTATCTAGTATCTCTGCCATATATATGATTCTATGTTGAGAGAAACAGTCATTGCCACATAAATTCTATTATGCTGTTGTAGTTCATTGTGCTCTACAGAAGAACTTGGAAAATAATTTATATAAAAGAAAACTTGCACAGATAAAATGTTAAAATACGTTAAGATAATGGATACATGGATCATTCATATACCTTGAAAAGTTTATACAAAGATTCTGGTGCTAAATGAGTGTGTTCCTGAGTGCAGACTAGGCATAGTTGTGTTATGTAAACACTTCTAAGAAATTTTATATCCATTTAAAGTAGTACTGTGCTTCAAGTTACTTGTTTCCATTTTTGTACTATAAAATTAAGTTGGACACCACCTACAATTTGCTAACATATTGCTAAAAATAACTCTAAATTTCTGTGACTTCATTTATGAAGAATTTTATGCAAAGTTATAAGGATTATCATAAAACTGTATAGCTCATATTATTGGGGAAAATACCATGTCTGCCCTTCCTCTTTTAATAGTAGTCATAATGATTTAATTCTACATGTAGATATATGTTTGATTTTAACAATATGAATATTTTTCATCATTAAAACATTGTTGTGTATGTATGCATGGACATATATGAATACATTTCTATCTTTATATCTCCAAAAATTTATATATATATATATATATATATATAGTTAGAATTTGATGGAATTCATATAATTTGTCCACATTTTATAGATCTACAATAAAATCTATTTACTACACTATCATCTACTCTTTAGGATTGAGATTATAATCCTAAATTTCTGAATCCTCAGAAATTCAAAATACATTTTTCAAATTTCAATTTATTTATCTAGTATAACTAGACATATAACAAAATTAATTCAAATCAAACCAAACTAAACAAGGAGGGGAGGATACATATAGTATTTCCCATGGATTCAGCAAATTCAGATTTTTCTTATGCTCCATATACCTATTCTTTTTTTAAATTTTTTTAAAATTTTTTAATTTTTGAACAACCATACAAGTTATTAACAAAATAATACAAAATGTGTATAGTTTCTGGATACTAGATTTACCCCCAGGAGTGCCCCCCCAATTACCCACCTGTATTCCTCCCTTCCCTTACCCACAATATGTCTAAAAAAGTATTAGTCTGTATAACATTATACCCTATCTGGATTTAACACATGATAATGGACCACCTTTCTGAATGGGCAGGGTCTAGTTCCAACCTCCAGAGATGAGTAGAGACAATCGACCCTTGGATCTCTGGGTTAAGCTGATATTACTAAGCATAATTTCTTCCATAGCCATCCATTTACCTTCAAAGGCTGCAATATCATTGTTTCTAATTGCTGTGTAAAATTCCGTGGTATAAATATACCACAATTTTTGGATCCATTCATCCAGTGAGGGACATCTGGGTTGTTTCCATAATCTAGCAATAGTAAATTGTGCAGCTATGAGCATAGATATTGCTGTGTCACTACAATATGCTGATTCTAAATCCCCTGGAAAGATGCCCAGGAGTGGAATAGCAGGGTCGAATGGTGGGCTTATCCCTAGTTTTTTGAGGGTTCTCCAAACTGCTTTCCAGAGGGGCTGTACCAGTCTGCATCTCCACCAACAGTGTGTTAGTGTGCCTATCTCTCCACAGCCCCTCCAGCATCTATTATTGTTTATTTTCTTCATCTTTGCCATTCTGACTGGCATAAGGTGATATCCTAATGTGGTTTTCATTTGCATTTCTCTGATTACTAGATATTTAGAGCACTTTTTCATGTATTCATTGGCTTGATCAATGTCCTCTGTTGAGAAGTTTCTATTTAGCTCTTTGGCCCATTTATTAATTGAATTGTTTGTGTGTTTGTAGTTGAGATTTTTGAGGATTTTTATAGATTCTGGATATGAGACCCCTGTCAGAGGAATCAGCCCATGATTCTCTCCATTTCCATAGGATACCTCTTGAATCTTTTGATTGTTTCCTTGGAAGTACAAAAGCTTTTTAGCTTTATGGCATCCATTTACTGATTTTTGACTTTACGTCTTTCACTTTTGGAGACATGTTGGGAAAGTCTTTGCCTACTCCCAAATGCTGAAGTGTTGGACCTAATTTGTCTTCTATCAGTTGCAAGGTAGCAGGTTTAATTCCTAGCTCCTTGATCCATTTTGATTTCATTCTCGTGCAAGGAGAAAGATAGGGTCAAATTTCAACTTTCTGCAAGTGGCTGTCCAGTTTGCCCAGCACTATTTGTTGAAGAGGCTGTCATTCCTCCATGCAATATTTTGTCCCCATCTGTCAAAAATCAGATGTTTAAAGATTTGAGGGTTTGTTTCAGGGTCTTCAGTCCTATTCCATTGGTCTTCTTTCCTATCTTGATACCACTACCATGCTGTCTTTGTTACTATGGCTCTATAGTATAGTTTTAAATCTGGTATGGCAAAACCACCTGTTTCTGTGTTTTGGCAATTCTAGGTTTCTTATTGTTCCAAATGAATTTGAGAATTGCTTTTTCTATGTATGTAAAGAACAACATACGTATCTTTATAAGTATAGCATTAAATCTATATAAAGCTTTCAGTAGAATGGCAATCTTGATTATATTAATTCTGCCTAACCAAGAGCATGAGACATCTTTCCATCTTCTTAGGTCAGCTTGGATTTCTTTCTTCAATGACTGATAGTTTTCGTTGAAAAGTTATTTGATTTCCCTTGTAAGGTTAATTCCCAAGTATTTTATATTTTTTTTGAAGATATTTTGAAAGTGACTGAATTCCTGACTTCTTCATCAGTCCTATTATTATTGGTGTATAGGAAAGCTATTGATTTATGCATGTTGATCTTGTATCCTGCCACTTTGCTAAATCTATTTATGACTTCAAGCAGATTACTGATGGAGTTTTTTGGATCTTCCAGATACATGATCATGTCATCAGCAAAAAAGAGAGAGTTTGACTTCCTCTGTTCCTATTTTTATTTCTTCGATTTCTTTTTCTTGCCTAATTGCTCCAGCTAGGGTCTCAAGGACAATATTGAATAAAAGTGATAAGTTTTTTAATACGGTTTGCTAGTACTTTATTAAGGATTTTTGCATCCAAGTTCATAAGGGATATTGGTCTGTAGTTTTCTTTTCTTGATGTATCCTTCTCAGGTTTTGGTATCAGAGTTACGGTTGCTTCATAAAAAGTGGATGGGAGCATTCCCTCCTTTTCAATTTCTATTTCTTGAAATAACTTAATAAGGAGAGGTGTTAGCTCCTCCTCAAAAGTGTGGTAAAATCAGTGGAGAAGCAATCCAGTCCTGGGCTTTTCTTCTTTGGTAGAATTTTTATTGCAATCTGGATTTCAGTGCCTGTTATTGGGCTATTTAGCAATTTAATATCCTCCTGATTCAATTTAGAGATGTTGTATGTGTCAAGAAATTTATCCATTTCTTCCAAGTTATCAAATTTGGAGAAGTATAGGTTTTCAAAATATGATCTTATAATTTGTTGGATTTCCATGGGGTTGGTGGTGATCACTCCCTTTTCATTGGAGATTTTACGGATTTGCTTAATTTCTCTCCTTGTTTTCGTGAGATTCACTAGAGGTTTATCTATCTTGTTTATTTTTTTCAAAGTACCAGCTTTTTGTTTCATCAATTCTTTTTATTGGTTTTTTGTTTTCAATTTCATTGATTTCGGCTCTGATCTTGAAAATTTCCTGTCTTCCGCTGGCTTTGGGGTTAGATTGTTCTTCCTTTTGAAGGGCTTTGAGATGAAGCGTAAGCTTATTTATTTCGGATCTCTCTTCATTTTTAAAGTGGGCACTCATTGCTATGAATTTTCCCCTTAGGAAAGCTTTAATGCTGTCCCAGAGGTTTCTAAATATTGTGTCTTCATTTTCATTCTCTTCCAAGAATTTTTGGATTACTTCTCTCATGTCTTCTTGGATCCATTCTTCATTTAATAGGGTATTATTCAATCTCCATGAATATGTGTGTTTTCTGTTATGATTATTGTTGTTGATCCCTAGGGTCATAGCATTGTGATCTGAACGGACACACGGAATGATGTCTACTTTTTTATATTTGCTGAGATCATCTTTATGAACCAGAATATGGTCTATTTTGGAAAAGGATCCATGTGCTGCAGAGAAGAAGGTGTATTCTGCTAACTTGGGATGGAAAATTCTATATATGTCTGTTAAGTCCATTTGGTTTATGGAGTTATTTAGGCTGGAGATTTCTTTATTGATTTTGTGTTTTGATGATCTGTCTAATGGTGACAGTTGAGTGTTGATGTCTCCCAGTATTATTGTGTTGTGATCCACAAGAGGTTTGATGTCATGAAGTAATTTATTTATGTATTTGGGTGCATTGTTGTTTGGAGAGTAACTATTTACTATGGTTATTTCTTCCTGTTGAAGGGTTCCTTTTAGTATTAAGTAGTGGCCTTCTTTATCTCTTTTGATTGATTTATGTTTGAAATTTACTTGTTGAATGTAAGTATAGTGACACTGGCTTGTTTTCTTGGTCCATAAGCATGGTAGATTTTATTCCATCCTTTCACCCTTAATCTGTGGATGTCATTGCCTGTAAGGTGAGTTTCTTGTAAGCAGCATATGGTTGGATTTTGTTTTTTGATCCAGTCTGCAAGTGTGTTTCTTTTGAGTGGTGTGTTTAGACCATTCACATTCAGTGTTAAGATAGAAGTGTGTCATTGTGTCTTATTTAGCTAGTTCTGTGGTTGCCTTGGTTAGTTCTTGCTGGGTGATACTTTCACTGAATTTCTTCAGTTTGTGGGTTTTGGGTATCAATTGCTTGTTCTTCTGTCTGGAGTATTTCCTTGAGAATTCTTTGTAGGGCAGGTTTTCTGTTGATGAATTCTTCCAGTTTTGTTTTATCATGGAAAGTTTTTTTTCTCCATCAAATTTGAAGCTGAGTTTTGCTGGGTATAGAATTCTAGGCTGCATGTTGTGGTCATTTAGATGTTGAAAGATATTATTCCAAGAACTTGTTGCTTCCAGCGTTTGGGTTGAAAAGTCACAGACAATTCTTATTGGCTTGCCTCTGAATGTGATTTGACGTTTCTCCCTTGCTGCTTTTAATATAGTTTCCTTGGTATCCCTGTTGTTCATTTTGAACATGATGTGTCTTGATGAGTTTCTTTGTTGATTAGGCCTATTGGGTGTCTTTAAGCTTCCTGGATGAACATGTCAGATTCTATTTTTATGTGGGAAAAATTTTCTTTCAATATCTCTTTGAGAATATTCCTCATACCATTGGTGTGTGTCTCAATTTCTTCCTGTATTCCAATTACTCTCAGATTGTTCCTTCTCAATTCATCCCAGACATTCTTGAAATACTGGTCATGATCTCTTAATTATTTTTCTTTTTTGATGTTAGTGAGCACTAGCTTGATCAACCTGTCTTCATTATCGGAAGTTCTTTCTTCAATAGCAGAGGTTCTATTTTCTACTGAAGTTAGTCTATTATTGAATTCTTGCATGGTCCCTCTCATGTCATTGATTGCAGATTTGAGGTCTGTAATTTCCTTTTTGAGAGAATGTATTTCTTTAATGATCAAGTCTTTTAACTCTTGAGTTTTCTCAGATATTCCCTTCACTATCTCCTTACACATATTCTTTTGCTACTACTTTCATCTCTTCTTCACAGTGAGAAAAATGATTGAGAAACACCAAGAAAATAATTAGAATTGCCATTTAATGACAGAGTTTCAGAAATTAGTGAATTTGAAGTCTGATGATTTCCATCATCATTTTGCTCCCTAAGATGTTACTTGTGAAAGAGATATCTTTGATTTCAAACCCTTGTGAATGCAAATGAATTTAAATATCCTGACTTGGAAGCATCTTAATGGGTCCTTTTACTATGGAGTATGAAACATATTACATATATTTTTTTCTGTTAGAATTATCATCAGTATATATATTCATATTGCATTATACTAATACATTTTTTTAAAGTTAGTAAATGTCTTCCTGAAAGTTCAGATAAATTTGTCCCAAAACAGCACAACTTTTGAACATTATCATAGAAAAGCATCTCTCAATTCTTGCCATTCACCTTTATTTCCTTCCCTTTTTGATCTCTTGAAGCTGATGATTAACAGTTACATTTGATATCTTGGAGGTTTGGGCGGAGTTGATATTTCTGTTATCACAGCCACAACCTTTTTGATAACAAAATTGATTTGGCTAAATGTTTATCCTTCCAGATCAAAAATCATTAAAATAAACCTCTGGTTCTCAGATTACAACTATTTTTAATACATTAAGTGGCACAATTGAAATATGCCTCTAGGAAACTCGGGAGAGAGAAAAGTGACATATGAATGAGGTATTAGGAAGACTTAGAGGAAAAGAATACAGCAGAGGAGTGAGCCATGGTGTGTTAGCAAGAAATCAAACACAATTTGAAGATTTTGTTATTAGAGTCAATATAACAAAGCAGAGAGCAGGAAACAACGAGGTAGGACAAGATCAAAATATGTCGTCAATGTGCTGTAAACCGAAAGATTTTATAGCTATGCAATTGTTGAATGCCTGAATATCACTATATTATTACATCTGCATTAAAAAGAATTCAGAGAAAAACTTATCTGATTAAATGATGACCACAATTATAGTTGGATATGTCCCAAATTGCCAAGTCACACAAACTTATATTGATACCATATCCTTCTTGGAAAATAGTTATATTTTCTTATTTTAAAAGAAGTATTAATTTTTCAGTTAACATAAAAATATAGACTAATTGAAAATTACAAGGTGTCCTAAAATGTGCTTCCTTTTTCATTTTGCTATTGTCTTTTATTAAGATGTTAAAATGAATCATGATCCCATAACTTGTCATATTTTAAATACTTTCCTCTAAAAATCTACAGTACATTTGTTTTATTTTAAATTTATACTTGCCAATTAAAAATGGTTCTGCATATATATAAAACCCTTATATTTTTACTTTGACTTCAATTTTATTTTTTATTTAGTTGTCAAAATATGTGTATTATTAAAGACTATAGAATACTTGGAACAGTTTCTACATCTACATATAACTGTATATTTCCAACTGTTTATAAAGCACATCTTTATTTTTCAATGTACATACAAATGAATTCTTATACCAATGAAATTCACATGCTTTCACGTAGCTACTACAAACCCTGAAAGGAAAAGAGTTCCTTGCTGTGAAATAGAGTCATAAAAAAAATGTTAACTGGGAGTTATTGCAAAGCTGTTTTTCTAAGCAATATTTTCTTGTTATAATTACCTTTGCTGCTTCCACCAGACAAGCCAAGAATCTCAATCTTTATGAGAAAAATAAAATAAAGCATTAATCCTTATAAACTGGAAATGATAATAAAACCAATTTTATCCTCATAAAGTACAGTAAATCTAATTTCCTCCAGTAGGAAGACAAGGCTAGGATGAAGACACTGAAGATGAATATTATTAAACTGAAACCAGACTAGAAAGATTTGAAAATAAGTTATCATATTTAATTATTCAGAAATATAATCAATATTAAAAATAATCTCCTGTCAAACAAAGATGAAAGTGTTGAGTTAGAGCAGTTATTACTTTGCATTAAAAAAGTGCTTCTGGAACTTAACATCAGATGGAAAGAGAAAATGCAAAGCATACCACAAAGAATACAAAAACAGAATGGTTCTACATATTTTAGAACATGAATATAAATGCAGTTTGGATAGGAAATTGGGACTTTCAGTTGTTTGGTAAGCTCCCTATTTTGAAACATCAAATTTAAAATTACCCTCTAAAATATGCATACATTTTGTTAATACATAACAATAAGCACTATGTTAAATGCATAGGCAAACAAAACAAAACAAAGTTTGGGGGATATCTCAGGATACAAAAAAAAGAGTTTGAAATCAGTACTCACTGAGTCCTCAAAACCAGGGATCATTTAACATCATCAAAAAAATTGAAAGTTAAGCTTTAGTTGCAGGCTATTTATTGGAGAAAGGAGAAATACATTGGTTCCTTTTATGGTGGGTATGTACCACTGCACAGAAAGAACCTTTAAAAGCTGATCTGAAGGAAATCTAGGCGAAACGTGCCTGACAGAAGAGACACTCTAGTAATTGTGTCCATCAGCAACGTCCACCTGTCCCCAGACCTTGAAATTTCTTGACCTGTGAGGAAAAAAAAAAAAAAAAGGCACATGTGTCAATACAACTGAATCCTTGAAAATCCATCTACTTCTAGTCCTGAAAACTAGGACTCCAGGATTCCATAACTAATAGCTAGAAGGCAACATTCAGGCTATTTCATGAACTTCCTGGTTCCAATTTCTCAAGGTGGAGTCTACGACCAGCACATGGACTCCTAGGATGGAGGATTGGTCAAGAAGTGGCTGACTCTTTGCGATTCTTGGAGAGGGAGTTGCATTTAGAGAGCCTGCCACCTATGTGTTGCACTGCTAGTGAGTTCATAGAATTGTATATAAGGTCCTTATTGGTAAGGAACCTAACTGGGGGTTGGAAGAAGAATGAACTAAGGATCCAAAGACCTTCATTTATCATTTTACTAAACTTATGTAAATGCACCAGGTCTTACGATCTATTCTACTTTGTAAAATAAATAGCTTGCACAAGAAAAGTAGAATCAGTCCCTTGTACTATCCAAGATGCATATTGGCAGTTTGTGAGCCTTTAAGGAACTCAAATTGATCCACAGTCTGTAAGTTGTCCTATGTTTCCAGTGCCTAAAAATGTCTGTATAAAGCAAAAACAAGATCTGGAAAAAAGCAATGTGTTCTTACTGATATTCAAAAGAAGAGAATCTCTACTATCCATTAATTAGAAGAATTCTATGTCATAAGCAATAAAAGTAAAATTAAACTTTAAAAAATTGTATCAATCTTTCATTCCGTATATATTGTAAGGGTGAAGAGGAAGTTCCCCTCTGCTTTTTGAAGTTTCACTAAGATAAAGTAACACAGATTAAGTAGGAGAAAGGGCATATACATGCATGAAAACAGGTGAAATCCCAGCATGGGGGAAATCACACAAGCTTGATCATCTCTAGTTCTAAATTATTCAGAATATTTATAGCCCTTTTTCTATCAGGAAGAAGAGAGAAAGACAGGAGAACAGTGAATGGTTTTGAGGGAACTCAGTGGGTTTGGAGATCATGATGGCCTGAGTCTGTTTTGCTCACAGAATGATGGTTGGTTTGTAAATACTCTGTATGGGACCAAAAAGAGAACAATGGCACATGGCCAAAATTTGTTCAGGTGTGTCGACAGACATCAGGCTCCTGTAATATGTTTAGTTAATGGCAACCCGGAGAAGGGACTAGAGATCATTCTTTTCTTCTTTGAGGATCCAGGCATTTAGCAGATGTGGATACTGAAAAAAGCCTCTCCCTTCACAGGGAATGGGGGAAGGGAGGGATGATCAGAGAAACTTTAATTGTGGGCCTGTTTTTAAGTACTTTTTAAATTTCCTTTAGATCAAAGTGCTCAGGATGCTAAAAAGCAACGTATTTGGGGGATGTTACTCTCTGAGCTCCACCAATATCATACTTCCTTTGGACCTTCATCCCGTCACTTATATATAAAAATATTTTTCATGTTTTTACAAGTTTGGAAAGAATCAAAAGAAGAAAAAGAATGACATACTGTGACTTACATATTGTATGAAATGCAAACTTCAGCACTATAGGTAACACGTATTATCACTCAGTTCTCATTTGATTGTTATTGTCTCTGTTCTTGTGCTGCAGTAGCAGAATTTTGAAAACTGAAAACCTGTCAGCTTAGCTTCGACACTGAAAAAGCAAATGGCAGTTTGCTGTTCTCATTAATGTGGTTTGCTATTTCTCTCTGTTTACAGGTATTACAGGATCTTTGGGGTCTGTAAGAAACATTAACTATCTTCAAAGGAAAATATTGACAAACAGGACAGCTTTCTCCCTGAGATCCGTTGATTTATTCACCTCCATTTTTGTGTGGTTGTTTTCCCCCACCCTAAACTGGATAGCATCATCCTTACTTAATCATAATCAAAGTTTCACATCGGGAGACCCAGCATAAATCAACTCTCAACTCCAAATAAATTTTCTTTCTTCCCTCTTACAGAGGTAAACAATAAATTTAATTTGCCTTTTCAACAAGTTATGCTGTAGATATTTAGGGATAGAGTTTTCAACAATCTGGTAATTACCCCATAGACCCTTGGACACCTAAAACCTGGAAGAAGTATTAGCTGTTCCTTTGCAGACAAATGTTTTTCAATCTCTGTTTTAAATAAATATTAGTACTATTATAATCAAAATGTTCAATCGAATCTCGTTTCAAAGGTTTATTATTGGTTTGTTTACTTGAGACTATAGAAGCCTGTTTCCTTGTGAATTCCAAAACAATTTTTGGGAAGTGGTAAAGAGTCTGGAGTGGATCTTTGAATGTATTTATATATAAATGAGAACCTATAAACGTGATATTTTAAAAACTGAGGTGAAGTAGCCATCTAACTTTTATCTCATGGATGTTGCCCTCATTTCTTCCTATATGCAGAATGTGTTTTAGTAAGTGTCAAAAGTCATAATTTCAAAATATTTTAGAGTATAATATTATTTCCACCAAAATTTGGAAGCATCTTGGCAAGATCTAAAGCAAAACAAATATCAAATATAGTGGAGTGAATTGATTACAGCTCATGGACAGAGCTTGCACATAGTCTAGTCACTTGGTGTCTGACTTTCATTTTCTTCTGTGATAATTATGAAAAACATCCAAAAAAGAACAAAGAGACTATTTATGCAGAGCTTTCTATATCAAGGGAATCAGCACCTATCATTTTATTTGGCAGAGGCTCAACCACTGTCAGGAAAGGAACAGATACACAGTGAAAGAAAGGGAAGGCTTCAGGTGTGCCCTGATGTGTGGCCAGTGGCAGGGGAGCAGCTGGATTTGGGCTTTCTCTGGATAAACTTGGGAGGTCAGGCAGACAGAAGGAAAGCTGGCCATCATTGACCCAACCTGACTGCTCAGAGCAGAGAACCGTTCTGCAGAGAGAAGCTGTGGTTTGCTTACTGTGCGGAGTTACTGCAGAGGTTGTGGGTCAGAGTTCTGTTATCACTTATGGTCTGCATTGTCCTTCTGTGTATTCTCACTCCTTTTTAGTTATTTTTCCCTTTCTCTTCTACAGTGAAAAAGAATTCTCCAGCAGATTGAATGCAGAACTCTTTCCATTGCTTCAAAGCTTTGATCATTCAGGAGTGATCACAGGCTGCACCTGCAGGCTTCTTGAGTCTCTCTTAGCATTTCCACTCTTAAAAAGAAAATTTAAAAAAAAATTTAAAGGACATTTTTCTTTCCTTTATTTTTGTCTTCTACTAATTGTTTATATCATTGTGTTAGGCTAATTTTTATAATTAGTGTTTTTCAGTGAAAGGATCAAAACAGCAGGAACAAACCTCCCCTAGCTTGCATGTCAAAATGTAACAGTACTTGAACTATAAAATAAATTGTTATACTATGTTTGTTTGGTATTATAGAGATAGTTCTAAGGTAAATTTTTGTTGTTGCTGAAAATCAGACCAAAAAATCAAATGCCTATTCAAATGTGGAAAGGAGAGGTTTAAAAAGAGACAAACCCCCAAAGTACCAGTTTTAAATATACATTGAGATTTAAATCTACATAAAGCATCTTGAGAGGAAAAAAATAATGCTTGGAAGGACCACTTTTCAGTTGCTTTTTCAAAAGGACAAAAAGTTAAAAAGCTCACCCTAACACAATTAGTAAAGCATGAGTCTTGATCTCTCTATGTGATTACATGGGAACATTCTAACTATCGAAAAGCAGGAGGAAAAGCTGCACATGGGAACACCTATAACAGCAAAATGCCACAGTAAACTTGAGTTCATACTTAGTCATAAAAGCACTTTTGTGCCAATTTCTGGTAAGCTTTTATGCCTCCCTTCACTTAAGGGTTAAGGAAATTATCTGTTAAATTACCTTAATGTGAAAGTCAGCTCTAAATATTCTGAACCGTTAGGAGAGCGCTGTGTAGAAATAATGTTCACTGGCTGCTGTCTTCATTAAATTGAGAAAATATTCCATCTTAGGAAAGTCCATTTTATTGATATTAACCCCTTATTATCTGCTTACTGTGATTATGGAAACTCCTCTCAGATCCACTTAGATAATAAGGAACCATTTCTGTAAAAAAAAAAAAGTAGTAAATAATGTTTTCAGCCTAACAAGGGGCATAGAGGAGACACTGAATTTGAGTGTTTGTAACGGTAAGAAACTCTCCTTTAACTTGTCAGATGCCCCCAACTTTACAGAGAAATGTTCAGGCTAAAAATCAGGAGTATTTAAAGCATATTTTATTTGTTTACGAGACATTCAGAAATTTCAGGTTACAAATGTCCTATAAGCATTATCTATTTGAAGGATAAACAGCTCTCTGAATAAACTGATAATAATTATAGGACAAGCATGAAAAATGGTGAGTTTGTGGTTGAATATTTTACTACATGTGGTTTGTTGATACCAAGATAAAATGTAGGATGACATTCATTTCTTAAATAAGAACAACATTTATAGATGTGACTATTCTAAATAATTATTCCATCTTTTATATCAGTGTTTTAAGCTAGAAAAGAAAAATTGGAAGATAAGAAGCTACTTACCAAAAAGATGCAAAATGACCTGGGGCCAAATGGAGGAGTCAGATTAAAACTATTGAGAAAACAAAACAAAGGAAAAAGGAAAAATACATGTGTTGGAATAAAAAGAAAATTTTGGCTTTGCAAACTAGAGATATTTACACAAAATATACTCAGTGGTATGTGTGTGTGTGTGTATGTAAGAAAGACGTAGACTTTTACCAAGAAATGAAAAGTAGATTTTGGGCAAAAGTTCAAGCCCCTGTTTATAATAGTATAGTTTATTTTTTTTTTTTGATAATCCGATAGAAATCTAAGACACTTGCTATTTCTGTGGTCCCATGCAGAGATTTTTTAAATTTGAGTGGAATTAAGCTAAGGTAAACTAATTGGAAGAATAATTTATTTCATGTGTTGTAATCTTTGGTGTAGTGATACATCGTCTGATATTTAAGTAGAGAATACCATGTATTAGAAGGAAAGAAGAAAGTATAGCTCGAAATAAAGAGCACGAGAGAATACAAACCTTGAAAAGTCACAACAGGGTTAGAATAATTAACATCACATAATTAGCTGCATATGTAAAAACATATGAGCTCAAATACTACCAGACTCAATTCAATAGTCCAAAGAATTTGTTTATTTAGCTAGGAAAAATATATATGAATCATATCATTATAATTTTTTATTAAATTTTCTCAGATGTATTAGATGTTGAAATTTAAGTAATTTTGAAATTTAATCTGTTTCTACTATTTTGAGGTAATGAAAAGTTTTTTTCTAGTGTCTCAGAGCTTCCTAAGCAAACTGGAAGCATCAAATCTCTATCTTCTATGAACTTAAAACTATAAACATTTGCAGTGTCATTGCCCTTAAACTAACAGCAAACTGAATCAAGCAATAAATTATCCAGTATTTAGCTATATATATATTTACATTAAGAATAAATAATTGCTGTAAAAATCTATTAAAATGTAGCATAAATGAAAAAACGGACAAACTTGAATTTTACAAGGTAATTGCATTACTTTTTAATACTTAATTATTAGTATTTTCTTGATTTATTGAAAAACAAAAATGCAATCACAATAGTTTTTCAGGAAGCTCTACTTCCAGTATAGAGAAAAAGGGGGACATTTATGTGGAAAAATTTACATATATATTACTATTAAAACTGAGTTGGAAGTACCATTGCAAATGTGTGAATTTACAAATGTATCAAAATTACATATTTTTATTTATCTGATTGCAAAAATATTCTTGTATTTATAATAGTCACTCACTCAGTGCAGACTCATATGTAGAGCTTAAGTAGAAAAAAAAGGTAAAAAATTCTTTAAAAAATAAAATGATTGAATAGATTGAATTAAATTCAGTAATTTTACTACTCTTGGATCATTTATTATACTAATGAAAAAAGGAAAAACTAAGTATAATTACATAGGCAGTTCTCTTAAGACATTATAATAGAACAACCCATATGTGGTGATCTCAGGTCAAACAAAATATCAAATTCAATTTGCTATAACTCTAAGTTTCTTTAAGTATTATATAATCTGGTAATAAAAAATGCACAATTCTTTTTACCAAGTTCCAATTCTTTATAAATTACTTTTCATAGAATCTCACAATGTTCTTACATCTAGAATTAGGGGGAAGACATTTGTTTATGAACTGAAGTATGCGAACAGCAGAACAGTATTTTGTTAAATGGGTAAATAATGATTATAACTTCAATCTGAATGAATAGACTAAGACAGTGATCATTCTTCTGTGAAATTAGAGGACAAAACATAGCAATAAAATATAAGATCCAATAGGTTCCTGTGTTCCACATGAAGTAGATGGGAAGCCTACTGACAGCTAGTAGGTTAAGAAAAAGACAAGAACCAAAAAATAGTAAAAAGGCTAAAAAAAACCACACTCTGTTTTCTCTAGTTGCCATCATAAACATAGGCTGCAGAGTCAAAAATGAAGAGGAAAAAGCCCCAAGATTGGTTCAACCAACTTTAGGCCTTTGTCATCTATTGTGAGACCTGCCTGGGACATCAACACTGCCTTCAAACAAGATGTGCCTGCTTTTTCTGCAAATTGCCAAGGGCAACTAAATCCCTGAAGACTTGAAAGGAAACTGTATTTTTCACAGTACTGGGCAGCAAACTTGGAAAGGAAAAGAGAATTTCCTTGTGGCATTTACAGTTTTTGGAGTGAAAAATATTAATGTCTTGAAAAACTATGTGGAGATGCATACCCTCATATCAGGATTCATGTTAACACTGTGAGAAGTCCCTGGGTAACAAGGGCTTCAGCTTGAATTTGTCAAAAGTCAGATAGAGCTGTAGTCTACAGTAAATGATAATACATCTCTCTTTCCCTTCCAATACCCTTTTCCACTTCCTTTACTCATCTCTTACAGTGACAATGAAGAGCTGCAATACCTTGAGGTATTGTGGTGGTCTTTATACACAGCCATGTATATACACATGAGCATACACATATGTAAGTATATGGATTTGTACATACAAATGAGGAGGAATGGTGAACAATACCAGAGTCCCCCAATCAAGACTTATTTTTCTATATCTGAGGAAAAATAAGCTCATCTGACAGAAAGAAATTCATAAAACTTGAAGCTTCATGTAATCAGTGTCATATTTGCTAAACATTTTTGAACACAGAACACAACTCTTTTTCTGTCCACATTACATCTCAATTTACTTACAGATATATGAATTTACCTATAATCTCTGCTATTCCCTTTGGTGTCAAAATATACATTGAATTGCTTTTCAAATAAGCTTTCTACATTTGTTTACTTATGAGTCTAAGATCCTCCCTCAGTGAATCCCTAAACAATTTCTGGAAAGGTCAAGTATAAATGTGTACGTTGTGTGCGACATTCAGCTAACAATCTTAATTTATAATCATGAATCAAAGAGAAACCATAAAACTCACGTGTTAAAAACCAAGACTTTTCACTACGGGATGTTCCTGTCATTTCTTTTTCCTTGAAATCAGATTTTCAACCAAATCACCTTTCCAAACATTTAAAAAGACAATTCACAATACGTAGTCTGGTTTTCATGAGAATACTTGATACAGACACCTGCATATTCTCATTGCCTCATAAAGACTGACAAAATCTGGGCTCAGACTCTGAAAATGGACAATAGACAAGGAAAGAAGTCACCATGAACAAAAGGCTGCAGCTAGAAATAGACTTCAAAGACCTTTAGATAGTAAGAAAGGAAAGGCTTAAGCAAAAGATTAACGCATAAGAAGAAGGGAATAAGTGACATAAAGATCAAAAGTAGATGTTTGTGGTAAAATTACGGCTCAACAGCAGTATGTGCTATTTGTGGCTTAGCAAATGTATTTTGCAATTTAATGTGTCAATTCCAACCCTACTTTGGATAATAATTACTACCCCCAAGTTACTGTACCTGATTGTATAATACTGTCTTTTCTGAGAATTTTGAGTGTTTAAATTTTGAACTACATACATGAATTATTTATTCAAAATATCAACAACAATTTTTA